>CAWUFW010022470.1:0-95015 GCA_963921515.1 Calotriton arnoldi | reverse complement strand
CAAGGCCACCAAGTGCCAGATAGGGCAGAGTCAGGTTGTGTACCTGGGCCACCTTGTGGGTGGAGGCCAGGTTCAACCACTGCAGAGCAAGATCCAGACAATCATGGACTGGACTGCTCCAACTACCCAGACTCAGGTGAGAGCCTTCTAGGCCTGACTGGGTACTATAGGAGATTTGTCAAGGGGTATGGATCAATAGTGACACCCCTGAATGACTTAACTTCCAAGAAAATGCCCAAAAAGGTTCAGTGGACAGTTAGCTGTCAAAAGGCATTTGATGACCTGAAGCAGGCCATGTGCACTGCTCCCATTCTACAGAGTCCTGATTACTCCAAGAAGTTCATTGTTCAAACTGATGCATCTGAATTGGGGGTAGGGGCTGTACTGTCACAATTGAATGAAGAAGGTCAGGATCAGCCAGTAGCTTTCATTAGCAGAAGGCTGACCCCTAGAGAGAAACGTTGGTCAGCCATTGAGATGGAGGCCTTTGCTGTGGTCTGGGCTCTGAAGAAGCTGAGGCCATACTTGTTTGGTACTCACTTCCTTGTTCAAACAGACCATAAGCCCCTCTTATGGCTAAAACAAATGAAGGGTGAAAACCCCAAACTGCTTAGGTGGTCCATTTCCTTACAGGGGATGGACTTCACAGTGGAACATAGACCTGGGAGTAACCATGCCAATGCAGATGGACTCTCTAGGTACTTCCACTTAGAACATGAAGACTTAACTGGGCAAGGTTAGTTTAATGTCCCTACGTTTGGGGGGTTGTGTAGGAGAGTAGGATCTGCTTCACATGGGTACCCCCACTTTTTGCTGATGCTTCACTGTTTTTCGACTCTTAGTCTGGCTGGGGCCCTGCTAATCAGAACCCCAGCCTAGCTGCTTCCTCTCTAAAATGGTTTCCATGTGCCTTAGGCACATCTCTGATTGGAATCTGGAGTGCCCTTATAAGTCCCTAGTATATGGTATACTATGTACCCAGGGCATAGGTACCTCAGAGGCATACCAGGGGCTGCAGCATGTATTGTGCCACCCCTGGAAGGCCATCCAAACTGACACCACAGGTCTGCTACTGCAGCCTGGGTAAGGTGGTGCATGCACTCCTTACTGTGATATAGGCTACCTATATCACTATATACATACACACATATAAACCTATAAGTCACTCCTATGGCAGGCCTTATCAATCCTGAAGGCAGAGTGCGTGGTTCCTATGTGAGAGGGTGCCCCTGCATGAGCAGGGCCCCTCTGCAGCGTTCGGAGACCCTTCTCTGATGCAGTTTGTAGTGCAGCCTGACCATATACTCTTAAGCGCATTATAACCTCGCGTTAAATGCTAACTTTGTGATGGCTGCACGGAAACATGTTGTGTTTGGTGTCAAACATCTTGGAATACTACCCCCCCGCCAGTTCTGGTGGCGGGGGTAGCATTCCACCCTTCTAGAGGGAAAGACATGTACACACCGGTATGTCCGGTACTGACTTTCCAAGCCCTGGCATCACAAAATGGATGCCGCTGCCACAGACACGAGTCTGGCCTCCTGCTGCTGACCGAAACTCCGGCAGGGGAGGCCTGGACAATAGGTTTCCTGTCCCAGGGAGGTGTGACCACCTCCCCAGACAGGATAGTGTGTATTGGGGCTGGGCGGGAGCACTCTCTGGTGCTTTGAAGTCCTGCACTGGGGGCACACTTGGTGTCCCTGTGCATACCCCAGTTCAAACCGGCTCAGGGGCTTCCAGGCCCTGCTCTGGCGCGAAACTGGACAAAGGGAAAGGGGTGTAACCACCCCTCTGCCCTGACCCTCCCATAGGTGGGGTCACAGAGTATGTCCAACCCCCTACCTTAGTATAAGTAAGGGAACCTAGTCCTTAGGACTTTAGATTTACCTGGATGAAACTCTGATACAGAATCCTGGACCTTCGACGCTCTACTTTAAGATTAGAGGACTGAAGAATCTCCCTTGGGGTCAAGGAGTGACTCCCCTGCTTGGCAGGCACCAAAGAAGCAATTGTCCGGTCTGCATCGCTGAAGCTCCCGTTGGACGCCGAAGTCTTTGCATCACCAGAGGTGGATTTCCAGACTTCCCCGAGGCTGCCCTGAGTCCCCAGAAAAGCTGAGGCCCGTAGCTGTCATGGGTAACGTGGAACCGTGACCCCTAGACACCAAACGCATTTGCAAGTGCATCCTCTTTTGGGTCTCCCACGAAGTCGTGCTTTGGGCTCCGAGTAGCCCCAGCCTTCAGCACCAAATGCACCGAAGATCACTGGCCTCCACTCCACGAGTGTCCTGTGAGCCAGCTCCACGTGCACCGTCTTGAGGCTCCTTCGCGGTCGCTAGTCCATAGGCTAGTAGGCCCTCCCGAAGGCCAATCTTTTTCTGCTTGGGCTCCCTGGTTGCTCCAGGTGTGCCCTGACTTATCCTCGCTGGGTGAGTCCCCCAGACCTTGCTGGTCTGCAACATCGTCCTTCTTCACTTGCCACAAGACTTGCCGTTGCCAAGGGTCCAATCCGGTCGCCGACACCCCTGCAATTGACAGACGTCGTGGGACAGCTCGAATCCAGCTCCTGGTTGTTGTCAACACCTCCTGGACCTCATGGCTGAAGAGTCAAGACGACCATCAACCTACCTGAAGCACTCGACATCAGTGGGCATCTGCTCATCGCCTTCCTGGTCACTGGCTAGTGACCCAGACTCTGTCCCCTCTGCTTTCAGGTTCTTCAGATCTTCGATCCACCTTTGGATCCACCCGAACACTTTCGACTTGGACGCCAGCAGCACTTTGCAGCAGATCGCCATAGAAAGCGACGACGAAACCCGACCCCGAAAGACACCTATACACCCGGCTTCCCTGGGTGAGGTAACTCGAGTACTCCGGTGCTCCCGTGGGTATAGACACTAGAACAGCCTAGTTCTCAAAGGGTTTGCTCCAAGTCCTCCTCTAAGTGTCCCTTTTCTTTTAAATTCTAATCGCGACTTTCCCCATAGAAGTTAACGGTGGTTCGCGGTTGTGTTCATACACTGCACGCATCCCCCGTGGGTCCCCTGTGTCACTGCCTTGGGTGGTTCCTTGTGGTCCAAGCACTTCTACAGGCTCTAGGCCTTGTGTCTAGCTCAGTCGTGGTTCTTATACCACTTTATTGGTATATGGTTTGGTACGCCCCTGGGGCTCAAACGTGTATTTGTGCTATTACTGTAGATAACTAACTTGTAACGTATGTACTTCGAACTCTAGCCTCATAAAGAGACTAGAGGGGTGTGTTTAGTAATAAATACATATATTTTGAATATATACCTGGTGTGGTCCTCTTTCATTTGGTCACTCAAGAGATTATAGACTGGTAAAACAAGCTGCTTTACATTCCTTCAAGACTTAGCCTGAAGGCTGCTCTCCATAGCTACCACTAGGATAGCTTTCAATAAAGGTTGTCTTTAACCTATCTCCAAAAAGGGGGTTGTTTGGACTGGTGCAAGGTGCCCACTATAATTAGTGGACAGCATATGCCAGGCCAACTTCTCACAGAGGCTACATAATTAAAGAAAGCCCCGGGGAGGTGGCGGTCCCCAGAGCTGCGGCGGCCTGCGTGGCCCCTGCATATATTTACATATTGTCCCCGGGACCTGGCCCACCTGGGGGCTCATTAAAACGAAGCGCAAACCCAGCGCAAATCCTGCCGTTTAAAAAAAAAATATTCTTTTTGAGGCCCTCCAGTGTAAAAAAACATTTAGGGGCAGATTTACGATATTAATTCCAATCGCAGAAACATAGGGGAAAGCACATATTTTGTTGAGGGCGGGTGGGGGTTTTTACTAATCTAGCTCCAGTCTAACAAATATTCAGTATACATTGGGGTGGGTCAAGCTTACCAGCCAACCATTTAACTACTGGAGTAGCTTTCAAGACTCGTGAAATCAGATGTCTTTTTCTGGTTTGTTTCTTGTGTGATTTCTTTCACTATTCAGTTTTAGCAGGATTATTTTTTGTTGTTGGTGGGAATAGCAGTTCATACTTCTAAACCTCTAGTAAGTTTTGAGTTGAGTGGCCTGTCACTGCTTTGTGCTGCTACTTTCTCCATTCTACAATGGATAGATAGATAGATAGATAGATAGATAGATAGATAGATAGATAGATAGATAGATAGATAGATAGATAGATTGATAGATAGATAGATAGATAGATAGATAGATAGATAGATAGATAGATAGATAGATAGATAGATAGATAGATAGATAGATAGATAGATAGATAGATAGATAGATAGATAGATAGATAGATAGATAGATAGATAGATAGATAGATAGATAGATAGATAGATAGATAGATAGATAGATAGATAGATAGATAGATAGATAGTTGTTTTGGGAAAAACATCATGCCAAATCATCAAACGTTAAAGTTATTAATAACCACAATCGCCATCACTGATCTGTAAGGGCCTTTGTAATATTGCTGTATTGAAAAAAGATGGGACCACTTGGTGCAAACCCTGCTCTCCTTGAAGATGAAGAGGTAAACTGGCCTGCAGGCCCTTCAAAAGCTCCCTACCCCCCACCCTCCCCAGAGTCAAGTGACTCAAAAAGATTGGGAGTACTTGAGCAGAGTCAGTCACGTGACAGAATAGCCTGTCTGTAGCGACAAGCTAGTCCAACTCTAGATGAATTAACACCGCATTTGAAATAAAAGGACTAATCTAATGACTTGTTATTTCCAGCTCTATGAAGACATGAAGTAACCGTTATGTAAAACCAGGATGTTATTATTAAAGGGGACAGGCCTCACTTTCCAATTCAGTTAACTGTTTTCACCACCCCCCTCACCCCAACTCCTGGTCCATATAAACATGGTATCGGCATCACTGGCTGTGCTGTTCAGTGTTTAAGAAACCTGTGGGTGTACACTACAATGATAAGGGGTGCTCTTCACTGACCAAAAGTACATACAGCAAACTATGAAAACATCTTAAACAGCACTTGAAACAAACCTGGGGAGAGGTGGTGGCCGTAAGGACCAGAGTTGCCGACTTTGGGACTGGGGAATCAGTTTCTAGTCCCGGCATCGACTCAACATCCTGTGATTCTGAGCAAATCAATTACTCTCCCCATCCCTACCGAAAATGAATGTGTCCTTTAAGTGTAACTGGTGCTCAAGTAAAGCGCTCCAATACCTTCCGGTCGAGTTCGCCCTATATAGAACTGGAAAAAAACCTGCCTGAAATCAGCCATACTTTCCGAAACATCCGTATTGTGTGACCTGCGAATGGTGCATAGGGAAGTACAAATTATCCTGAGCGGCGCTGCCTCCTCGCCCCTGCAGATATGACATCAGCCTGCAGAGCCGCTCTGAGGCTGCTGCCTCTTTCCTCCAAACTGTATAGCTGACACTTGCGAGACTGAGATCCTGCACTCTCGCCTCTCCACCCCCTTCCCCACCCCCCTGTGCATGTATGAAGCGGCCATTTAGTTTTTGCTTTGCATTCTGGTAGTTGTAGTCCGGCGCTTGTCGATAGGATTGCTCTGTGAATCAGGCAATGATTTATGACATCTATGTGTCGCCTCCATGGACGTGTTTGGACCCCATAGAGCTTGACTCAGCAGTTCATCTTTCTGATCTTGATGACAACAAGTCCCACCTGGTAGAGTAATCGCAAATATTACACTGCTATGAACTGGCAAAACTGTGGTAGCAAGAACTATGTAATTAACATTTGATTATTATTTGTGTTAACTACTCGTAATAGGAACAGTAGAACTAGAAATACTAAAACGCACCGAAAAATAACGTTGTGTTACTTACTCACTACTGGCAGGGTAGCATCAGACCGCTGCTAACAATTCTCAGTGTTCTCAAACAAACCTCCTTTAATTGTTAGGAGGATGAACATACGTAATTTGGATAGTATATTTTCTTTACTATAGCATTACACTGCTTGAAACATTCTTTACTATCGCAAACACTCGATTAGTTTCAGCGCGAGAAAGCCACGTGTCTGTGGCAGCCAATAATAGTAATAACTACAAATATATAGCACACTTCTATTTATCCAGTTTCTAGGCACTAGTAGCAGTTGTTATTCGTTACTTAGAGTTCCCTCAGCGTCAACTCAGACATTTGTACTTGCAAAGTTGATCAAAGGAAGACGAATGAAGTGGTTAACCGTAACATCTGCTATTTTAAAGCATTATGCAGTCCAGTAAAACTCTGAAAGTAGGCGCTATATAAAAAACTGTTTATAATTTGCAGTACATTTTGTATGGAAGTGAGTCACGGGGTGAACTCGTTCAGCCAGTGGAACTCGTTCAGGCAGTTTTCAAAAACCTGGTGACGGCTTATTTCAAATCCAGATACGTTTTTTGTTCTTTTTTTCCACTTTTATATAGCGCGACCTCAGCCCGGAGATACTGGAGCACTTTACACGAGCGCCAGTTACTTTTCACAAGGTCACGTTCATTTTTCGGTACAGGGGGATTGAGTAAGTTATTCAGAATCATGTGGTGTTGAGCCGAAGCCGGGACCCGAATATGACTCACAAGTTCCAAAGTCGGTAGCTCCCCTGTTCCGAGACACCCGATTCCCACGTTCCAGCTCCAGAAACGATGGACTCAGCAGTATTATTAATATATATGGGGGTCTAATTTCTGGTCAGTTGCTGAGGTTTCCCTGGTGAGACAAACAGTGTTGGTACTGCTGGACAGAAATGAGCTCGCACTCCGTCTCTGTAGACTTTTGGCGGGGCTGGGAACTGCAGCAGGGCCCCTCCCTGCAGGACAGGTATACTGCAGTGGGGAGGCTGGGCTGGCACGGTTCCAAGCCGGTCCCATTTCTGCACTTGTGTACAAACACCAGGCCCAAAAAAGGTGTCATCCTCTGGCACACGTTGGAAGGGGCATTTCCTCAAACGTGGCTATTAGTTCCAAAGATGTGGCCACCACAAACACAGGGGGATATCTGCAGGCACCAGAAACAAGGGAGGGCATTAAAACTACAGGATGTACCTACTCAAGAGGGTCACTAACATCCGTCTTTTAAATGTGTTTTACATAGCACCTCAAACAGCCAAATTTCATTGGCACTATAATGAATAATGATCGTGAATAAGCATCACTAAGCGATCAAAAGATGGGGCAATCCTCGCTTGATTCCACCTAGAAGTTTAGCAGTGTATTTTAAAGTCTGATATGGCATCAAGCTCGCCTAGATGCATTAAAGTGAAGAGACGTTTGCCCGCTTATAGCGCCTATGTTCCTGGTGAACAAAGTCCTTGAATTGCTGCATCTCTCTGGTGCTTACTGCTGTAAATCTCACTATCCGCATCCGAGATTAGATCATTTCTTGTCGCACCCCTTCTGTCATGCCCCTCTCTTCCTATCTTCTATTTGACACTTTCAGCGCTATGAAGTGGCCACCCGGATGCTACACGAAACAACACTTATAAAATAAAATACAGCCTGCCGGGCTCCATGGCTCGGGTAATGTCATGTAACGCGGGATGTGTCCCGTCAGAGTGGGGCATCCAGGACGCGAGCCCCGGAGAGCGCCCGGCCGCCCTCAGCCAGAATACTGCAATGCAGATCCCAACTTACACGCGTGCCTCCCGCGCCCGCATATATTTACATATTGCTTCCGGGACCTGGCCCACCCGGAGCTCATTAAAACGAAGCGCAGGCTCATTTTGTTTTTATTTTCTCTGCAGGATTCACGAACCCAGCGCGAATCCTGCCATTTTTAAATTTAAAAAATGCTTTTTGAGGTCCTGGGGTTTCCTGTGGGACCCCCTGAGTAGGCCTAGAGGGTCAGGGTGTTTCTACCCTGCCCCCTTATCTTTTTTTTCACCTTTTTTCTTTTGACTCGGTTTTACCGAGTCACAAGATGGCTGCCAACACTTCCTGGTTTGGAGTGTTAGCAGCCAATCACAATGAAGCTCGTTCTCGGTAGGGTTCGCGAATCCTCCTCAGTGCTCAGATATCAATATTTTTTTTTTTTTTATTTCTCAGCAACTACTGAACGGATTTACACCATTTTTAAAAAAAACACGCTTTCTGGACCAAGACCTACCTTTTTGCCAATTTGGTTTAATTCCATTCAGCAGTTCGGGCTGTTGCTTTGTCTAAAGTTCTTATGGAAATTGACATGGGGAAAACGCGTTTTGGGACCCCCCCTTTTTTCTTGGCCCCTGCTTGACGAATCACTCCAAAACTTTCAAGACAGGAGCTGATCAGAGCGAACCATTGGTTTTGAAAATTTGGTGAAGATTCGTCAAACGGCGCCAAAGATATTGGCAAAAGAAAACGCTTTTTCAATACAAACAAGGTCCTAACTATAACTACCTACTGGCGCATATATATATATATATATATATATATATATATATATATATATATATATATATATATATATATATATATATATATATATATATATATATATATATATATATATATATATATCAACGAACAAATCCAGCACTCCTACTCCTGCACCGGAATGACGGCACCACAATCTCCAACTTAAGGTATGAAAACCTTTATTCTCTTTTGCTCGGGGCTATGACGCGTTTCGGCAGGATCCCCTGCCTTGATCACATGCATATGTATATATATATATATATGCAAAATAGGAAGCAGGGAACTCAGGGTAGTTCCCAAATTTAGGTGGAGAGTTGCTCCTATATAGAGCACCCTGCAACACCAGCGACATTCTGAGTCTCCTCTCCTCAAACGTCTTTTCTTTATGCATAGGATTACCACAGTGCCATCCACACCAAGCTAGAAAGGGACAGAGCCATAGATGTTTGACAAAGCCTTTTGCCATTTCTACATCAAAATCTTTATGCATAGAATAAGCAAAGTACTACACATGCTGAGCTGCAAAATGACAAAAGTCTTTAACCACTCCAGGCACAGTATTACAGCTTTGGATTATAAAATACCATCCAAGCCAACCTGGAATGCAAAAAGCAACCCTGACACGTTTTTTGCTCTCATTAGAGCTCTTCAGAGAGGTATAGCTTTGCCCAGACACAAGGCAGCACCTAGTATAAGTCAAAACAATACCCTTTCAAGCTTAGAGTGCCAAAAAAAGTATGTAAAATAGGAAGCAGAGACCTCTGGGTAGTTCCCAAATTTAGGTGGAGGTCAGCTGCTATATAGAGCACCCTGCATGCAGCCACGCGCTCTCAGGAGGAATATGTAAACAGTTTTATTTTGGTTTTATATAAATCCTCTTCTGTTTTCAGGTTCTGGTAAGAAAATGTGGCAGTCTCCTCTTCTTGCAGCTTTTGTAGTTTTTTGAGTCGTAAATTGCTGACAATTGCATGATATTCTTGTTTAAGTATGTTGTTTGGGTACTTTTTATCGGGTAGTTTTATTTAGGTATGATTTTTTTTAGTTATGTACTTTTATGGTAAACGCTAATTATTGTTTGTTTTATAATTAATAATATGTATTTAGTAAATTTTGCTTTATTAGCCTAATAGACATAGCTGTGGCCCACAATCCATGCATTTTGTAGGAAGGAGGAGTAGCACACAGGACAGGTCTGCAGCTCAGTATCACAGTTGGTACTAAGAAGATGCATGTGTGCTGAAAGTTTGAAAAAACAAAAATGTGATTGGGTGGAAGTAATATGCAGGTGAAAAAGTAGGTTGACTTGGAAATGATTGGTAAATATATGTTTGATTGGGTCTGGAAAATACAAAAATGTAATAGAGAGTTGGATATGCTTTACAGTATGTGCAGTAAACCACACCTGCTGTAGTTTATTTGTAACTAGTATGGCCATTGTAGAATGTGCTGTGAACTTGTGACCTCCTTGTTCTAGTGGGTTTTTTATGGAGAATCTGCAGAGAGTGTACTGGGGTAAGGGTGGTAAAGAGACAGGTATTAATTTTTTCAAATTGAAAAGATTTAGGCTCATTGTTTTATAAGGTAACTATGATTACCTAGTGTGGATTTTGCATGAAAATGTAGTATAGTGTTAAAAATATAAAAGTATGAAGGAAAGTATGTTTTTCGACTCCCGTTTGTTTTCACAAATTCATCGCGATGATTGCGATTAATTCACGATAATTGTCACAAAGGCATGCATTTTGGACTACCTCTAAAAAGGAGTGAAAGGGTTAACAGTAGGGGTGGGCGGAGCTCACGGAGTTGTACTCCGCAAAATTCCATAAAGTAGCACACAAACTCTGTAAAAATTCTGCGGAGTTCCACTCCCCCGTAGTGACGACGACTCGAGACGTTCTCACAGTGCGGGCTCAATTACACCTGTCCATGTGCCAGAAGATCTTGTAAGCTGGTGCAGAAACATAGCTCATTTTAAATTTAAAAAATAAAGAAAAAATCTTCAGGGTTTTGTTTTTTGCACGCTTCCTGTCAGCTAAGTCCGCCCGTTGCTTGAAGTTGACACCATGTTCGGCCATGCGCCAAGCACTGCGAAGCGTGTGTTCGGATGTCACTGTGGCAGGTCAAGTGCAGAAAGCTCCACCCAATCAGTGTGAACATGTGTCACGCATTGCATCTCACCTGAAAAATAAACTGTTTGTTCTGGTTGCCTGGACCGCTTTAGGGAGTTTAAGGAAGTGGCATCATAACTCTGTCAAACAGTTTCCTTTTGTTATGCTCATTGATACCGACCAATAAAGTACTTTTAAAAATGGTACATCGACATAAAGATAAACAGGGTAAAGTTGATTGGATTAGTTTGTTCCACAAACCAAGTTACCTCGGTCTTCTTGATCCCAGCCATTGGCTCTTCGATGGTCTCTACTGTCCTGAAGCCGGGGTGTCAGTCACAGGGAAAAAGGATTCGCTACCTGAAACCTGGAAGCTCCCACCAGTCCCACCATTGTCCTCAGCCACCTGCAGAATGTGCCACTTGTGTCCTCCGATACATCCCAGCCTGCCACTGAAGAGGATCGACGGCCCGTTTCTGAACCTTCGTGCCTTGGGCTGGTCTAGCACTACCTCGCAGCCTTCTCAACCAGCAGCAAACTCCCTACACAAAACAACATCTTATGCAGCCCCCGATTTGCTACTTTTTGCCCGCTGGGTTCAGCTATAACAACATTGGATGTGGGGGTACTTCCAGGTTAACACAATTCCAGGTACTGCCAGGTTAACATAATTAATGGGGCAAAGCTTAACGGTGACAGATGGTGTGAGAGGACAGCAACTCACAAATATAGATCACATGGGGAGGGGTACGCTTGCACTGCGAGGAGCTTTTTTCCTGAAAGAGGTAAGTGTCTATTTTTATAACAGACAATGCACAATTCTAACAATAACACCCATGTTCCCAGAGGGTGTCAGCATGTGTCACATCTCGCACCTCCTGTGATGTGGTTGGGACTCCTATGCACACTACCATTATTGCCCAATGCGCTGTGAAACATTCCTTTCCAGCCCACAGCACTATGAACTCATCCTCTCCACTCCTAAGGCAGCATAAACCCTTCCCTCCCCTCTCCTAGCTCAGATAAACTCTGCAATGCACAGCTGATAGAGTTTTTGCCAAACTCCGTGCTCCAGGCAGAGATCAAAG
The DNA here is from genome assembly GCA_963921515.1 of Calotriton arnoldi. NCBI lineage: Eukaryota > Metazoa > Chordata > Amphibia > Caudata > Salamandridae > Calotriton > Calotriton arnoldi. The sequence continues at coordinate 83,478 of CAWUFW010022470.1, read as the reverse complement.
TGGGAAAAACTCTGTGAATTCTGCTGGCGGAGTTTACCACCCACTCCTAGTTAACAGACAGTAACCATTCAGAAATGCAGTTACAATTTTGAAATATGAAAGGCATGTTTTCATTCACTGACATTTGCAGTATCAGGCAATGAAATGCTCAGAAGGTTGCCATTTATGGTTGCTTTGTATGAGAGTGGTATGCCATTCTTGTGCTAAGTTTTTACAAACCCTGAGATCTATCTAATAAGAGAAAAAAAAACTCAATATTCTGATATGTTAATTGAATTTCTTTGTAAGTCAAAAAATTGATTAATAAGGTAGATCATTATGTGATATTGTGATGAAAGATTTTGAAATATATATAGGTATTTAAAAAAAGAAAGGATAATATATAATTTAAATTGTAAGTGTTTTTATATATCTGTCAATAGGTAACTAAGATGTAGTTTGTCTCAGGTGTACATTAGGTGTCTGGCAACTTAGTTTAGAATGTGTTTCCATGGAGCTCAATATTGCAGTAGTATTCCCTTAATCCATTTTGTAAGTGGTAGAAGAAAAGACTGCACACTAATGGTTAAACTTCTATGTAATAATATAGTATAAGATGTCAAAGTTTTATATGTGTATATATGATGTGCTGCTTATAACAAATGTTTTATTTGAATTCTGGGAGTTGTAGTCTTATTTGTTCCATTATAAAAGAAAACCAGAACACTCATATTTGAAAGTGGAAATTATGCACTGTAGCTGTATTTGAATTATGAATCTCTCAAAGTTGATAGCTATGTGTTGCATACTTGTTAGTGTATGTGTTGGATAATTGCACGGTAGATTTGTATGTGCATACATGGGGAGATATGTTCTTTAATTATATTCATATTGCCATATGTAATATAAACTGCTAGGCACTGATATGCCAAGTACTACATAAAGTATAGCACCTAAGATGCATGTTACATATATGTTTGTAAATTTTAGAGGCTCTCTCTCACCCACTCATGGATCAAGAAAAGCACGTATATATTCACTAAGATATTCACAAAGTAGATATATGTGTAGCAGTTTCTAAGGCAGTTTAAAATTCATAATACAGGCACTGAGGTGTTTATTCAGCAATGTATGTTGGTATTAGTAGAGCTTGAAAAGATAGAGACAGATACTGGTACATTTTCTGAAACATGTTATGGGACTGCTAGATAGCCCATAGCGCAGTGTGCTGTGTGGCTTTATATGTAAGATATGCACACATCCATTAACTCAGGTACTGCACATGCAGTCAAGCAATCACCCAGGCACTGCACTTGCACTCATCTATTCCCCCAAACATCATACGTGCACTCATCCATTCATGCAAGCGCCACGCTTGCATTTCTCCATTCACCCAGGCACTGCACTTGCACTCATTCAATCATCCAGGCAGTGCACTTGCACTAATGCACTTATCCAGGCACTGAACTTGTACTCATACAATCAGTCAGGCATTACTTGGGCAGTCATGCAATCACTCAGGCACTGCACTCATCCATTCACCCAGGCATTGCTCTTGCACTCATCCAATCACTCAGACACTACACTTGCACTCATCCATTCACCCAGGCACTGCATTTGCACTCATCCAATCATCCAGGCAGTGCACTTCTACACATGCAGTCATCCAGACACTGCATTTGCACTCATACAATCAGTCAGGCATTACTTGCACGTTTCCATTTACCAAGGCACTAGACTTGCACTTATCAATTCAGCCAGGCATTGCACATCCAGTCAGGCAATGACTCAGGCACTGCACTTGCACTCATTCATTCATCCAGGCATCACACTTGCACTTATCCAGTCACCCAGGCACTGCACTTGCGCTCATCCAATTATCCAGGCAGTGCACTTGATGAGATGACCATGTCATAAGTGATATAATATGTGAGATCATAAGCAGTGTTTTGTGGGGGCGCGAAGTATAGTTAGCTAAGCTAACTATAACTGCTGAATTTCTCTGGATTTGTGCGTGTGAAATTTGAGCTGAACTATTATGTGCCTATAACCTTTGGTATTTTCAGTGAATTTCTAAGGTTTTGAAAAGGCTAATTTCAGAATGAAACGTCCTTGTAACCTTCCTCATTATTGTGCACTGTGGTGGTAATGACCTAGGCACATTAACTGGAGTAGGACTGAAAATCCTAATGAAGGATACCTTTGCTGAATTGATGATGCTTTTCCTTCATGCTGTCTTGGTGTACTCTAACATATGCCAAAGACAGAAATGGAAGTGGTCCAATCAATTCTGTCCACATATTGACAAAACCAGGAAACATGTTAGTAAAACTGTTTCTGCTTTCCTCAGAGACCATCGCATGGGCTCTATCTATAACAACAATCTAAGTTGTGACATGCATGGAATTTATTGATATGATGGAGTGCACTTTACAGATGTAGACAACAGGGTGTTTTTAAGTAACTTGAACTCTGCATCCGGTCTTATGTGTAGCAGCCATATACACACAACCAACACAACAGCTCTTGTCAGAGCCACCCTAGTACCCGTAATATTGTGAAGTTTTTTTCTAAAGGTTTTCTTTTTTTAGTTTTTGGCAATCTTTGCGACGGAGGTGCGATCCCCGCAGATACATCGCGAAAATGGAAAGCAAAAGCAGACATTCAATGACCGACAACACACTCAAAAATAATACATAAAAATAACCATTCTGAGCATTGCACTATACATATTATTATAAACATACTTCTTTCAAAGCATGTTTAAACTCATATTTTTGTGATAAGTTTCTTTAAAAACCATCTTTCAGACCTAATTTCCGTTTTCACGGTTATTCAGGGCATCGCAACAACGTCGTTAACTGCGACGATCTCGCCTTTTCCATAAAGTCTAAAACACATATATCCACACATACTACAGTATTTCACACACTAGGGGTTTCTTACAGTATTCTCTAAAGCATGGGTACTCACAAACTTTCTCTCGGGGGCCAAATTTAGAGTGTGGTTTGTGGCCGAGGGCCGCACAGGTGGGGGCGGGGTCAGTGGGGGAGGGGGGCAGGGCTAGGGCAAGAAAAAAAAACTGTGACCATGAGGTTGAACACAGGCCCCTGCAGCGGACGCATTCGTCCACTGAGCCACCAGACCCAGCATACACACATCTATCTATCTATCTATCTATCTATCTATCTATCTATCTATCTATCTATCTATCTATCTATCTATCTCTATCTATCTGTCTATCTATCTCTATCTCTCTCTATCTTTCTCTCTATCTAACTCTCTCTAGCAATCTCTATCTCTCTCTATCTCTCTCTAGCTATCTCTAGCTCTCTCTAGCTATCTCTCTCTCTATCTGTCTCTAGCTATCTCTCTCTCTCTCTCTCTAGCTATCTCTAGCTATCTCTCTCTCTAGCTATCTCTAGCTATCTCTATCTCTCTGTCTCTATCTCTCTCTATCTTCTATGTCTCTCTATCTTCTATCTCTCTATCTTCTATTTCTCTATCATCTATCCCTCTATCTGTCTATGTCTCTATCTATGTCTCTATCTGTCTGTCCCTGTCTCTGTCTGTCCCTGTCTCCATCTGTCTGTCCCTGTCTCTGTCTGTCTGTCCCTGTCTCTATCTGTCTGTCCCTGTCTCTATCTGTCTGTCCCGGATGTATGATGGTACAATGCGATCATTTAGATCGCGGTACATTACATCACTGTTTTTACAATGCAAGTCGTTACAACGACTTGCGCTGGAGGGCGCTGGACTTAGGAATAGTGTGATTTACTATTCCAACTCCAGTCTACGTACAGTAGGGAAGGTGTTGGAATAGTAAATTACACTATTCCTTAGTCTAGAGCGCCCTCCAGTGCAAGTCGTTGTAACGACTTGCGTTTTAAAAACAGCGATGTAAATGTATTGCAGTGTTTTGACCGCGTTGTAAATGTTGTTTTCCGTCTGTCCCTGTCTCTATTTGTCTGTCCCTGTCTCTATCTGTTTGTCCCTGTCTCTATCTGTCTGTCCCTGTCTATGTCTGTCCCTGTCTCTGTCTGTCCCTGTCTCTATCTGTCTCTGTCTGTCCCTGTCTCTGTCTGTCCCTGTCTCTGTCTCTATCTGTCTGTCCCTGTCTCTGTCTCTATCTGTCTCTGTCCATGTCTCTGTCTGTCCCTGTCCCTGTCTGTCCCTGTCTCTATCTGTCTGTCCATGTCTGTCCCTGTCTCTATCTGTCTGTCTGTTCCTGTCTCAGTCTGTCCATGTCCCTGTCTCTGTCTCTATCAGTCTGTCCCTGTCTCTTTCTGTCCCTGTCTCTGCCTGTCCCTGTCTCTGTCTGTCCCTGTCTCTGTCTCTATCTGTCTGTCCCTGTCTCTATCTGTCTGTCCCTGTCTCTTTCTGTCCCTGTCTCTGCCTGTCCCTGTCTCTGCCTGTCCCTGTCTCTGTCTCAATCTGTCTGTCTTTCCCTGTCTCTATCTGTCTGTCCCTGTCTCTGTCTGCCCCTATCTCTATCTGTCTGTCCCTGTCTGTCTGTCCCTGTCTCTGTCTGTCCCTGTCTCTGTCTGTCCCTATCTCTGTCTGTCCCTATCTCTGTCTGTCCCGGTCTCTGTCTCTATCTGTCTGTCCCTGTCTCTGTCTCTGTCTCTATCTGTCTGTCTGTCTCTGTCTCTATCTGTCTGTCCCTGTCTCTGTCTGTCCCTGTCCCGGTCTGTCCCTGTCCCTGTCTGTGTCTCTATTTCTGTCCCTGTCTCTGTCTGTCCCTGTCCCTGTTTTTATCTCTGTCCCTGTCTCTATCTCTATCTCTGACCCTGACTCTATCTGTCTCTCTGCCTCTATCTGTCTCTCTGCCTCTAACTATCTCTGCGCCTCTATCTGTCTCTGCACCTGTCTCTGCGCCTCTGTCTGTCTCTGCGCCTCTGTCTGTCTCTGCGCCTCTGTCTGTCTCTGCGCCTCTGTCTGTCTCTGCGCCTCTATCTGTCTCTGCGCCTCTATCTGTCTCTGCGCCTCTATCTGTCTTTGTCCAAACTAGGAAGCTTCCCAAAAGGCCCTTTTAAAAGTCAGCTGTGAAAGTGCTTACAGCTGACTTTTAAAGGGCCTTTTGTGAAACTTTCCGAAGGTGCCCTGACCTCACAGGGGCCGGCAGTAAACACAGAAGAAGGCTGCAGGAGCATACGTAGTGAATACCTATTTAATACGTATTCACTACGTATGCTCATCCCGTCATCTTCTGTGTTTACTGTGGGCGGTGGAAACTGCAAGGCAAGGTCCGTGGGCCGCCAATGAAGGCCTGCCGGGATGCTGGCGGCCCGCCGGCCGTACTATGAGTACCAGTGCTGTAAAGTCATGTTTTTCTAGAGAGTTTCTATAAAAACCATCTCGTTGGTAATCACGATTCACCCGGACACGTCGCAAAAACAGAAAACAAAAGCAGATGTTCACCAACACATTCAACAATTATAACTATATAATTAATTCTAACCCTCACAGTAGATAACTCACTATATAAATAACTCTATAAAAACATTTATCAGAATCTCAATATCTCTATAACAATGCGTATTAATGATTCACTGATATATTTTTTTATATTCCCACCAATATTCGCGGCGACGTCAGTAGTCGCGACATCCCCACGACGGTACACTGGGGGCCATGCTGGCGGTTGCAGAGTCCTCGCAAATATCGTGCATGATTAAAAAAAATATTTTTGGGCACATAACTTGTGTCACTAACACCCCTATTTCTCAAACATGGGGTCAGTGTAACTTCAACCGTTCCTGACCAATAAACTGCAGCCGCAGCTTTCTGTTCAGGTTCCGTCCAGCCAAACAGAGCATTCCACTTTTTTGGGGAAAATTTCATGAAGATTGGTCAAATCACGCCAAAGTTATAGGTAAGTCAAAAAATGTTTTTCCTATGGAAACTAGGTCCTAACTATAACTACCTACTGGCAACCGCCAGTAGGTCAATTATATAGATATATGCATATATGTGTGTGTATAAATATATATATATATATATATATATATATATATACATACATAATTATTTTAAATATTGTTTAAAATTATTAGAAATATTTTGTTAATTGATTTTGTCATGTATTTCGTTTTTTATTATGCTGATAAAAATGTTTGTATGTTGTTTAATGTTTATTTTCATCTAATATTTATTGAAAAAGGTTGTTATTTTTATGCTTTGTAATTAGAATGTCATTATTTTGCCGATATGAATGTAGTCAATATTGTATATGGGAAATTTTTTGGCTACTTATATATTATTTAAAGGTTACGATATTTTTGTTTCCGATATTTATAAAAATCTATATATTTATAACAGTGGAATTTTTGTTGTTGATATTTGTGATGTCCTTAGTTAAGTATAGACAGACAATATTTTTGCAAACAATATTTATTTTCCAATATTCTTGTGGATCGATATTGTGTCATTGAGCTGCTCTCTATAGTAAATATCCTACCTGGCATCTTCCTCAGCAGCACCATTAGACCTTTAGAGCAATTTACCCTCAATGCCTGCACTCCATAGGACCACCCCCTATTGGCCACTTGTAAGGTAGCTATGTGTCTACCAGGAGTTAGGGGTTTCCCCTTTAGCACCCCTCTCCCACAAGGCAAATACATTTCATTAGAACTTTCTCCTTCAGGGACTCTAACAAGCCATCCCTCCATCATTCTCAGATGGAGTGGGTAGGTGAGTGACAAGAACCCTGGATGCACCAATCCACATAGTCTAAATCAGCAAATATCTCTAGGGGTCCAAAGTCACTGGGGCCTACAGATTCCATTGCTTTTCAAAGTTTCCGGTTGTACATAGTTCGCAAGTAAGGGTGAAAATTTCCAGAAAGAGAGTCCCTCTGCCCACTGCAAAGGTGGCACATCATCACTCCACCCCTATCTTAGTCCTCCTTTACATCTTCTTGGGACATTCAATATAGTGATTTTAAGTGGTCAGTGCTCATACCTCTCTGAGAGCCTTAACCTCTACCTCAAACTCACAAAGCTGACTTGTCCCTTCCCTCTGAAAATACAAAAAAGAGCCTCTTCTGTGAGTTGTGTTAGAAGTGTGGATGCCTCCCTTTATTTCTCTGGGACTGGGAATGCCCAGACTTGTCAGTCAGTTGTAATGTATTTAATCTTTACAAATGTTGCCCTCACCCTTTTCTTCTCCAGTAATAGACGTAATCCTCTCCAGAAGGGCCATTTGTTTGCCCAGACTTGACAGTCACTGCTAATGTATTTAATCTTTACAAATGTTGCCCTCACCCTTTTCTTCTCCAGTAATAGACGTAATCCTCTCCAGATGGGCCATTTGTTTGGGAAAAGCTTTGAGCTACCCACTGCCTAGCAGACTTATTAACTGGACCAGTAGGGTGAATCAATCCCAAGATCGAATTAAGGGCGGACTCTGAGAAAATTTACTAAAATCTAATTATAATATGTAGTGCAAACAGGGCCAAATTAATACTATTTTTTTACTTTGGGAGGCAAATAATTAACTTCTCTCTAGGTCCAGTCAACACAACAGCCCCAATTACAAATCTGTCGGTTCACGGATAGCCAGACTCGCAGGGTGCAGTGGTGGCGGTCTCCCGACTGCCCTATTATAAGTCGGGCGGCGGTGTTGCAGTGGTCAGGAGGCAGTAATATACTTGGCAGGACTGCTGTAGTCGGCTAAATATATTACAAGTTTCCTCTCCACCAGGGCTTTCATGGCAGTTCCACAGCCATAAAAACAGTGGCAGAGAGGAAACAAAGATGGCCCTACAGGCCCATGTGCTGCCTCATGCCCTGTGAATAAACAAAAGTGGGCACAACATGTGCCCCCCTGTGCGCATGCACAGCAGTTCCTGCATGGCATGGACTTTTCAGTCCATGCTGTGCAGGAACTGTTGTTGGCATTCCCATCGCAGTGCCGGTTTTCAGGACACCGCCATAGGAACGTAAAAAACAAAGCCTGCTAGACAGGAAGAAACTCCTAGTCTGGCGGGCAGTCTTACCACGGCTTTGGCAGTACGGCGTTGGTGCGACAGCGGGGCAGACCCCGGCCGCACCGCCAAAGTCATAATCAGGCCCAAAGTTGTTATTTTGGTGCAACTTATGTCTACAGTGTAAATACATTAAAAGACTGCAGACGTTCAGTTAAGCACTACAGACTTACACTACAATCAACAACTAATGGGAAAACATTTCTTAATACCCAATTAAACAACCAGGCCTACAAAAGCCATAAAAATTATTAAAGGTCCTAGCTCTAACAGGCTACTGGTGATCACATAATGGGAAGATTTAAACAGTAGTCTTACCACTCAGCATGTACTCTTGAATACACATGGGTACATGTGATGACAGGCAGCCAGTCCATTGCCTCTTATCCTAGTTTTGCTATTTTGTGCGACACTGGTAAATTCTTCCTTTAGGATTCTAGAATACGATCAAACTTGCCCCTCTCAACACCATTCAGAGGACAGAATGACTGATTGTTCACGTTCTTGCTGATTTTTGCCACACTACATTTGAATTCAGGTAATGAAATAAAGGAAGGTTTGAATTGCTTTTATATAGCACTTACTACATCTGACAAGGCATTGAACTGCTTTATGGTGAGTAGCATGCTACTCGGGAGACCAAAGTTTGTGGTTGGTTCATTAGTTACTGGGATTAGTTTTGCAAGCTCATTCCATGCATTCAATCCAGTTTCTTTATGGCACGTTGTTGACATAGATGTGATCATTAGAGGAGACTATTACAAGCAAGTTTTTGCTGGAACTCAGAGATATTGTTATGGTTTCCAAAAAGAGCTTAAGACAGAAGAGGCAGACAGATGGTAGAAGGAAACAGAGGAACATTTAAAAAAATCAGGGATTAAAGGTCAATTTTTCATGCAGGATGTTAAGCAAGTTGAGAATTTTTGCAAGCCTTTGTGGTTGTGAACCTGATGAAAGAAACAGTTTCAAATTCTGCTCCTAAGGAATGTAGCTTATACAATTTTTCTAGAGGCACTTTAGAGGTGACACAGATACTTCCTGCAGTGAAAAAGGAAACACAGTGCATGCTAAGACCCCTTTACTCCCCTTTACTTCAAGCAGTGCAAGAAATATGCATATCCTTTTGCCTGTAATTACAATTTGAGAGCACCGCAGATATACCACTTTTATTTACCTATTACAGCAGTGTATTCAGTGCTATAAAGTATTGTTACAGTTTCTGCAAATCATATGCACCATACATAAACTATACATATGATAAAAAAGATAAGTTATGTAAATACCCACCAACATAAAAATATAACAAGGCAATTGAGAAACACATTGCAGAAATCATTAGTATGCTTAGTGCATGTTTGGGACACATTCAAGTATGCTCAGTGCATGATTGTGAACCATTCAATGCCTGGTTCAGAAGGTGCTTTCCCTTCATCCACCTGAAGAGCACTCCTATGGAAAAGGCACCATGTCCAGAAGAATGGATGTGTCTGAGGACACTTTTACCTTCCAAGATCCACCTTGCCTAGTTTACAAGAGCCTGCCAAGATGAAAATCCTATATCCTACATAATGACAATACTTATTATTTTCCTCTGTGGTTAAAGCCCAATAATGTTTAGAGACCTTGAGATGTGGAGTAACCTGATGTTGATTGAATTATTATTGAGAGTGTGCTTTATCTCGGTGTGTGATATAATTGGTGCTTAATACGTTATCTGTTTTTGTGGCTGTTTCTTCTGGAAGGTAGAGGCGATAGGAACCAATAGCCCTCCTATATAAACAGCCAAGCAATGGTAGAATTTCATTTGGGAGAGTGTGTGTGTTGTTGGGGGTGAATGCAACAGCAGATGTAAAAACAAAAACAAGCTGATTACTCTATCTGAATTTGGCACTAATGAAAATCACTTTTGTTTTTGTTTGGATAAAGTAATACAAATGAAGCAAAGGGGAGTCAAGGAAGAGTTAAGAAAACAAAGTGCTTATTTAATACCTCTAAATTCTTTCCATGGGACTCAAGAGCTATTAAAATAGATTATCAAGGTATACTATCCACCACAAAAATATTTTCTATTTTATGTGCGGATCTATAATGTACAACAAATATCTGGCAGAGTAAATCACGAAGATCGATGACAAGGGCCATACCTACTTTAATAAAGGGGGATTCCAGATTCATGCAGCTTATGTATATGTTCTTAACTGTGATGACTCTCTGATGTTTCTACAGCTTCTATTTAACCTACCGGGCTGGACGGGCCTCCTATTTTATGTGCCTTTAAAACTCCCGATTCACAATTGTAATTTATACATAATTTACAAGCTCAGCCCAGCTGATTCTTCTTGGTTCTCATGCAAGCACAGTTTATGTACCAACTTGCCAGCATGGGCGGAAGGAACTGACATCCGCATATCTCCTACAGCTCATCTGGAATTAATGTGCATTGGGCAACAATCAGATCCTGCTAGAAACTGTCAGGAATACCTTTATATTTCTAGGACGTTGCTGGTACTCTTTAAGCCAAAAGACATACAAACATAAGAAATCTACACTGTTAGTTGTAAGGTTTTTTTTTCACATATTAAAGACCAGGTTAGGTGCAGAATATATGTAAATGGGTAACTGGTGATATAACAAATGTTGTGATTAAACTAAAGTCACAATAGATGAATAGTATGACAATTGACAACATAATATGTGCCAGCCATTGATGGACTCCCTTCTTTCTTTTCCAGTCCTAAATAATGTCTTTATTAGCATCATCATTTTGCCACAAATAAGAGCTTCCCGATAATGCTCATATTTTTACAGTCTGATGTCTGCCCTAGAAGAGACTAGTTCCCATCTCTGTTATCTTGTCTGCTCATTTAAGAAATCTGGGATGATAAAGCCCTGCTTGAATCCCTCAAAGTTACCAATATGTATCTTCATTCAATCGGTCTACCTCTTGAGGCTGGGCATATATTGAATTTGATCTGTTTATGCTTTTCTACTTTACTTCTGGGTATTATTGCTTTACTGAGTCCTTGGTTTGACTTCTATGCAGTCCACGTTTTCTATATCCAGAGCAGTTCCTGCTTCGGGCCCTTTGGTTAATTCCTTTTCAATGTCCTGCCACTGGGCTAAATTACCTATCCCTATGCTACAGTCTACCTTAACTTGCCTTTGACCCAATGCCACTGATAATTCTGATATGGCCAACGAGCTTTAAAGTTGACTTTAACATTAATAAATCTGTGCTTAATCAAACATGTCCTGCCATACCATGGCACTCCATGCACTCTATGGCTAAATCCTATCGTAAGAATTATTTGGGTAAAACAACATGATCTTTCAGATAAAGAAACATGTAGGATTCTTAATGAAGAGTAATATTTTACAACTTTGAGTCAATGTTATCAGCAGTGCACTTGGCCAGCCACTAACCCATCAAGGGCATTATGTGAAATAGTAAAGGATGTTAATGGCGGCAAAAGATTCAATATCATTCACTTAGAGACCCTCTCTTCACAACTCATTCCCTTATCATTTCAAGAGACAATAGAACCCAACAGAAATTCCATGTCAGACAGTAAACCTGGGGTGGACCTTTTTTCCATTTGAGGACACAAGGTCTCAGTTTGTTTCTAGTCTACTCAGAGAGTTGCCGCTGTATTCATACTTTCAAATCAGGCTTTCCTTTGGACCACTGTCCTCCTCGCAGCTTACGAGAGTGCCCAGGAGTGTGGCACAGTAAAACGTTGAACACCTCTCTACTTCCAGCAAAAGGGGCTCCTTCATCCCAACAATCTATCGCTCTTGAATATTTTGAGACCTCTCTTATACCCCTGGGTTCATGCTATTTTATTTCACCTTCAAGCAGAATGCATATGTGATGAAAAACACGTGCATGCATCAGTGGGAGAATTCGCTTGCTTCTGTTTTTGAAAAATAAAGCTGCCTGCCATTAGAGTGATTAGTTCTGATGAATAATACTGGAGAAACAGATTCCTAATTGACAAATTTAATGAAAAACTTTAGATTAAGCTGTGCCCATTGTTTAACAATATTTATTTGCAGTTATTAAACTTCTTTATCGTTCCTTTCCGCTAATTATAAACTTACATTACATTTGCCTGGGTAACTCATGACGTTTATACACTGTAATATACGGAATGATGATGCCGAAAGTGTTTCCATAACCGCTGACAACTGCGTATGTATGTGGTTTAGATTGCACATCATAGGGAAAATCTATTATACTCAAGGATTATCTATCATACTTAACTTTCCAAAATCAACGGAATAAGGAGGCCATATATTATTAAAGCAGTATATCTGAAAAAGAATTATCTAGCTATATGCATGTAATTGTTTAATGGCGCATATAAATGTGAGTTATTACATATTTGGATAGTTATCTGCTTGTGATACATAAAAGCATGATAATTCTAATGTACACCGATTAATATAGGTTTGTGAAATATATCTCGTTTGTAACTTGCCACAGAGGATATAAAGTTCTTCTTCTCAGTTTTGTTGACAAGGGGCTATTAATATGCATATGGTAGAAACATTCACATATTCCCACCGTTTATTGTGTCTCAAAGTATAATGTTTGATTTAAACTGTGTCCTTTTATTTGACTTCCCTAAGACTGACTATCTATCTATCTATCTATCTATCTATCTATCTATCTATCTATCTATCTATCTATCTATCTATCTATCTATCTATCTATCTATCTGTCTGTCTGTCTGTCTGTCTGTCTGTCTGTCTGTCTGTCTGTCTGTCTGTCTGTCTGTCTGTCTGTTGGTCTGTCTTTCTGTCTGTCTGTCAGTCTGTCCATCCGTCTGTCCATCGATCCATCCATCCATCCATCCATCCACCTATGTATCTATCTTTCCATCTATCTATTCTATTTGCCATCATTAAAGAGCACAAGGCTTATACTTATATATTGCAGAGGCAGCCATATAACTTCTGTATCTGTGGTTAGGACAGAATTCCCATTTACAATTTTTTTTTCTCAAATACCTTTGTCCTGCTTGAAAAATCCGTACAAAATTTTCCCCAAAAATACATCGACTTTAGGTTATTCATGGTATGTTAAGTACCTATCTCTCAAGTGGAGGTGGGCTAAATATATGGGAATCCCAAATTGACATTTCCAATTTTAACTCCCATAGCATTCTTTGGTCCTCCATAAAGAAAAGGGCATATGTACTAGATTAAACTTGCATATAAATAGACCTTTACTCAAAGAAGTGTAGCTGCTGGTTCGATGTGATGGTGTAAACATTACCAATTATAATGAGTTCCAGGCTGGGTGTGAAGAGGTACATTTTAGAGCTACTGTGACCTTTAATTTGCAGATACTCCATGGATGTGGAAAACCATAGAGGATTCACAAATACAATTCATATATTAGAGCCACAGAAATTACTGAGGGTGTTTTTTCCCACAGTGTGCAGTGTAAATTTGTGAATATTCTGCGCTCTGACTGGCTGCTTATCACAATAAAATTTATGTTGCAGCTACCAATACGGAGTGCTAAGTATTTAGAAAAAAATGAAAACTGATATCGGTGATCCTACATGGAATTTTGGAATCCTGTAAAATGAATAATAAAAAAAAATATTCAGTGTACTATTGCTGTGCTTGGTCAATGGCAACATAATGGCACTGGCCACAAGCAGTGAGCTGGAAGCAGGGCCTGGCTGTATTGGAGTCTCTGCTACAAACCGCTGCTGTGCATAGCTAAAGTCCTTGTGTAGCAGAGAATTGACTTCTGTGGCATGATGGATCAGTGTGGTCAGAATCTGCTTTTCATAATTGTGGCCTTGAACAGTGGGAATTGCCACATGGTGCAAGTTGGATGCAGGGACTTCGCTACCTGTGGCCTAACCCTACTGCAGATTTCTGAAGTATGTGTTCAGAGGAGTTGGCCCCCTACAAAGTGTTAGGAATAGGGCTAAAGTATAACCATTGCTACCCACCTCCACTATGCACAGTTACTAGCAATTCACTGTGGTGGTTTCAGCACCCATGGAGGGTTTTACACAAGACCTGGCCAAAGAGCTGCACCTGTGGTCAACCCTCTATGCCTGCCCAAAGAACATGCACTGCGGGGGCTGACTACTCATGGTTGGTAGGGAACTAGGACATGTTGCATGTGGTATGGGATCAAAACAACAACCAAAGACTCACTGTGAAAATGGTTAAAGTAAAATTATTGTTAGATTATGATATGACACATTAGCATATGTTTAAAAAAAGACTTTGGACCCGGGTGCGAGTACGGTGGTCTTCGGATTGCCGTACCGTCGTTGGCTGCCCAACCACCGACTTCTCAGGTGTCCGACTGCCCAATTATGAAGTGTGCAGTCAGACCACCGTATGACCACCTCCAGACAATCACCACCGCCAGGATCGTAGCTCCTGCGGCATTGTGGACAGCAGCGGTCAATGAAGCTGGTGCCGGCATCAACACTTCCATTGCCATTACGACCTGCCTTTCCGACAAGATTTCCATGGCAGGGGCATGGCAATTTACCCCCTGGGGACTATAGCTGGGGGCACATGTTGCATTCCCCTATGTTTGCACTGGTGTACGTTCACTGTGTGCCATACAATAGCACACCTGACATGCAAGTGGTGCTGCACTGTGGCTGCATGTGCTTCAGACTCTCTCTATGAGCTGAAGCCTACCGCCGCTGTGGTACTGCTGCCGCAACTCAGCCAGCCCTGTAGCAACTTGTAATGCGGCAGTCGGGAGGCCGCCAGCTTGGCGGTGTTCTCCGACCACCATTGTTGCGAGCTGGTGGTCCGCCCGCACATCTCATGATCGAGCCCTTAGTAATTCAATTTAAAACACAGTTACACGGCAGCCATGATTACAAATTAAAACTGAAAAAACCACAGAAATTTGCAAGTTATGTTTAAAATCACAATCCATTCAATGACCATGCAAATCATAACTTGCACACCATCTACAATACAAGTTTTCTATGTAACGTTCTTGTGATTACTTTGAAGAAGGTGCAGAGAATGCCCAAGTGGCATAGGAGTTAAATATCATCTGTGGGCTGAAGTGTGTATTTACATCTTCCTCTTAAGTAACAAATATCCATAGCTGCCAGGAGCACTACTGTGCTCTGGCTGGGCTGCAGTTTAAATGCCCTACAGAAACACATTGCAAGAAAATGCTCCTTTGCCATGTAGGAAACCTCTTTTTATATATTAATAAGTCACCCTTAAAGCATTCTTTTTATTCCCAACAAGGTAGACTGCCTAAAAGTGCAACAAAGTTGATTTAGAAAACGCTCATTCAAAGTAACTTAAATCCTAACTTGTATTTTCACTGTTGGTTCAGTGACATTATCCCTAAGACATGCATAGGGTCAACCTCTCTGCCTGCTACAATGTCATTCAAAGTAATTTTCCACTTAATTTTCAAAATCTGATTTAATGGTTAAATCAGATATTTGATCATTTTAGGAAAAATTTAACTTTATAAAACTGCACTTTAGGTTGCCTGAGCCAAAACCAGTTTAAATATAGTTATACCACTCATCACACCTACCAAGCTGGAATACAGTTTTGGCATAGAGTTAACTGCCTTAACTCTGAAGATATCGCCTTGCCCCGAGCCCCGGAGAAAGAGGGGACGTGTTAACTTCTGGCCACTCGGCAGGAATTTGTCGTTAGGGAGATATGCAGGACAGTTGGAAGAACAAAGTGCAGCCACATCATGCCTGTTTTTCAGTTGGGGAGGCCAGAGAAGTTAAACATTTATTTAGGTACTTATGGCACAACTGTCTTGCATACAATGAAGCAATCACATAATGAAATTTTTACTAAAAGAGTGAGAAAAAGTTAAAACATTAGTGTCTTTGCTTAGTTAGCCGTCAATGTAATAAAACACATGTATTCCTACAGCTCTGAAACATATCTATATGGCCTAGAAATCCAAATTACAGTGCTAAACAAAAACGTCATTTAAAAAACCAAATTGTGTTGAATACATTTCTTGCCTGCTAGTTGTAGATCAGAGGAAAATTACAATTTAACAGGACCCATGTACCAAGATTCAAAATAGGAAAAAATGAATTGCAACTTATAATGATTCGCATTTTGTGATTTCTTATTTGGAGTGTTCTAAAAAGCATTGTGTAAAAGTAGTCAGAATTTGCACACCAACCTCTACTGAATGCATTGCTATTTTGCAAACCGATCTATGTACTATTGTGCAATATGACCTACATTATCAATATGTATGAAAGTAGGTCGCAAATTGCAACCCACTACGATTGGCCACAATCACAGGGATGGTTTCTTGCTAGGGTCAGCAGACCACCATTCCTGCCATGGTTTATGATAAAGCAAACATATTTTTTTTAATGCAGCCTGTTTTCCTTATAGGAAAATGGGATGCGTTTGGAAAAAAACAAAAATGTTCCCCAAACCTTTTTTAGGGGTAGGCCATGGTCTCATTCACCACTGTCTATTCCTTAAACCTTCAGATTTATTGAGTCAAAGGGTCTACAAACATTAAACACTTTGTACATGACCTTACCATTACAATTGCATTTAATGCAGAGAAAAACATCTATTTATGTTAAAGAAGTATATGGAATGAAGGTCGGGGGGCCTTCATGATTGGTTCTTCTAAGCTAATGAAGAGTGTACAGTTAGGGTATGCTTATGAGCATGCTGGAAATGGACAACGGCTCATAGATCAAAGGCCTAATTGAAGAATAGTAAGAAGAGATGCCGGAGCTGTTAAAAATTATATTGCCTCTCCCTCTACCTTGATAATTACTCCTGTTTTATGATCTGTTGTGAAATGTGTAATGTTCTAGTTTTATTTGATGGGAACCATTGGAGTGCAGGTTTTTATTTGTTTATTTTTTTTCCTTTAATGTTATATGACTAATTAGAATCCACATATTACAAAGGCCTCTTAATGCTTGCTTTTTCTGTAAAATTAAGAGTAATGTGTTTTGAAGTAGTTTAGTATTAGGTAAATGAATAGGAGGGTTTTATTTTACACAATAATGCACAAACACCTATCAATTTTTTCAAGTTTGTAAGATGGAGAAAGGAGTTGACAAAACTCCTTTCGAACATTCAAGAGAAATTGTTGGGAACCACCAGTATCGGCTCACATAAATTGTCCTCATTCAAAGAACTATTTTTCAGCTGGAGACCCTATGCTCTTGGTGACTGTAGCATTGTTTTCTTTTTCAGTGGTACCAACTGATATTTGTATATGTCAGTCAGTTGGTAAAGGGAAATCTTCCTTTACACACACACTATAATTTTGACCAAATAGCCCTCATTTGAACCAGAAAGTGGCTTGACATCAAAAGCAGGTTTTACCGGAGTTGATGAAAAACAAACAGTTGTGGAGTTTCAAGGTATGCTTTTTCACTCAGAGTATTTGATTTAAATAAAACCCAGCACTTGAGATACTCATCCTCACGAAACTAAAATTGGGTACATCATCTATGTGTAAAGGATATATATTTCACTGTGAAGAACAGCCATCTTCCTTCTGCCCATGAGCAGCTAAAGGGGTGAGGTGCAAGTCACACATCTGTGGGTCACTCAGAAATTGTTTCCCTGCTTTCTGGATTTTTGATTTACTATTGACTGCTTGTTTTTAGCATTGTTTCATTGATGATATTCTTTTAATCTGGATGACTTTGCAATTATTTCTATGTAACATATTTGCCATTCAATGTATTTACAGGCATTACATTGTTTTTGTTTTGCACTGTTTTTAAACCAACATATTTTATGATTAATTATTGATGGTGTCCTTTGCCATTATGTCCTTTCCCATTTATTTTGAATGCAATGACTTTTTGCATGGCATATTTATTGATGATATTTTGCCTTTCCCCAAAACGTTTGACTGATGTATTGTGTTATTCTTTTTTTGTATTATATGCTCTTAAGCCTTTCACTGCTAGGCCTTTTCCCTCTATAATGCTAACCCTTTTTTGGCTATTTGGAGCCGTTCGTGCTTAACTTTTTTCCCACATTAGGTATCCACGCCAAATTAGCGTCCTTTTTTTCCAACATCCTGGGGATTGTAAAGGTACTTAGGGTTTGTGGATTCCCATGGAAGGAACTGAGAAAATAGCCGAAATATAGGTAAAGTCTTGGGTTTTTGGTACAAATAGGAAAAAGGCACTCCACAAAAAGAGTTTTAGTTTATTTCTCTAAAAGTGGCATCAACAAAAGGATTGCTGTGCTAAAGTCAGCATCTTACCGGACTTAAGGAACATGCAGCGCTAAATCAAAAATCCTATTTTTTACTACACTTTTGCAGTTTTTCAAAGAAGAAGCCTATTTTTCTCATTTTTGTTCTTTCCACCTACTTCCACTTTGTGGTCTAAGCCAGGGTGAAACCCATGGGTGATCCCAGAAAGCTATAGATTTCTGAAAAGTAGACACAATTCTGAGTTTAGCAACAGGTAATTTGTGCAGAGCCCTTAATGGGTTTCCAATGAAACTTGGACTCTCATTACGATGGCGGGTAGACCACCACCGACTGGCTGTGCGTGGTGGTTCGTCCGCCATCTAGGACATCGGATCGCTGCATTACAATGCAGCTGGTCAAACCGCAGAGGTCAGGGGTAGGACCACCGCCTCCAACAGGATCAAAGATCCCATCGAGACAGTGGGCGGATTCTTAATCCCTACAATGGGGTGGTGCTGGTGCAGGCACCACTGTAGAGATTAGGATAGCCCTTTCTGACTGCCTGTTCATGGTGGTCCCCCTGCCATGAACAGGCAGCCAGAAAAGGACTTTAGGGGCCCCAAGCAGGGCCCTGTTCCCTGTGGCCCTCTGTAATGTGGCCCTGGGGGCACATGTAATGCCCCCATGCACATTCATGCATTATGTGCCAGGCACCACATGGTGTCTGGCACATGGTGTATGAATGTGCACAGAGTGCTCAATATCATTGCAGCTTGTGTTGTGTCCCTTTTCCAGGGCTGCAGCACAAGCCGCAGTGTTATTGAGCATTTTTTCACCCACCAGCCCGGTGGGCACATTGTAATTAGGCAGGCAGGACAGCCGACATCTTGTCGGTCAGTAACGTGCCCGCAGCGATCCGACCGCTATCATAATGTGCCCCTAACTATTCAAATATACAAATATTAAAAATGAGCTGGAAAAAACATCAATTTGTTACAACGTTTTCATTTGTAACTTTATGTCACAATGGCCAATTTACACATATACTATTATGTCCGCGCGTCCCTTCTGGTTGCTGGGTTATATAGGGTTTGTAGCTTTTCCAGGAACCCGAGGTACCCAGGGCCAACAACTGAACAACACTTTACAAGTATTTTTTATTGTGAACCAGTTATAGAGAAATTCTAAAGGTAATATCTAAAGATTAAAAAATGGGTATCATGGAAACCTATGGAATTCTGAAATAGACACCAGATATGGCGTTTAGGAACAATGGTTATTTGTGCATCTCTGAATTTGTGGGTACCCATACTAGCATGTGATTCAGAGGGCATTTTTCAAAATGTTTTCTTTCATCCACACTGGATTATATTTGGAAGGCTCAAATGCAAATAAATACAATGGATAATAACAAATGTTCTACTTTCTGGGGCCGATTCCGATCTCGGTCGGAGGCGCACATAACACCATTCGGCCGGGAAAAAAGCCAGGCGAATGCCTGTTTCCCGACCGATACGCACATAATACTGAACGATCAAGTATGATGCGCACAACTGCATACATTCCGACCCAGTCGTACTCACCCAATGCAGGTCCTGTTTTCCGACCGAGCCGGATCCGGAAACGTAAAATCGAGTCGCACGGAAGCCAAAATGCAGCCCCGTCCGGCCGGACAAGTACGATGCGCTTTCCGTACGCGCCGAACCCGTCGCTACGCACGGCACGTCAAAGCATCCGGGAGAGGCGCACATAAGCTCCAATTCGCACCACAACACGATCCACGGCTACGAGACGAACACGCCAGCGACGAGGACGAGGCGAAGCAAAGAAAAAGACGAACCAACCATGAATCCCATCGTGCCGATCCTACCAATATTCTACATCTACTACCGGAACAGGCATGGATGCGTACGGTGCAGAAGGTAAGTCAGACACCAACCACAAAAACACTACACGTACCCGACATATCACACACACACAGAGGGATGCAGAAATTACTTACACCAGCAACAGCAGCACTATAGGGGCGGGATGGCCATCACCAATGCCACATATACAGAGAGGGGCCTGGATGCCTACCACTATTACCACCCCTACCCAGGGGTGCCAGATGCCAACCACTACTACCACCCTTACCCAGGGGTGCCAGATGCCTACCACTACTACCACCTCTACCCATGGGGGGCTGGATGCCTGTCACTACTACCACCTCTACCCAGGGGGTGCCAGATGCCTACCACTACTACCACCTCTACCCAGGGGTACCAGATGCCTACCACTACTACCACCTCTACCCAGGGGTGCCAGATACCTACCACTACTACCACCTCCACCCAGGGGTGCCAGATGCCTACCACTACTACCACCTCTACCCATGGGGGCTGGATGCCTGTCACTACTACCACCTCTACCCAGGGGGTGCCAGATGCCTACCACTACTACCACCTCTGCCCATGGGGGATGGATGCCTGTCACTACTACCACCTCTACCCAGGGGGTGCCAGATGCCTACCACTACTACCACCTCTACCCATGGGGGGCTGGATGCCTGTCACTACTACCACCTCTACCCAGGGGTGCCAGATGCCTACTACTACTACCACCTCTACCCATGGGGGGCTGGATGCCTGTCACTACTACCACCTCACCCAGGGGGTGCCAGATGCCTACCACTACTACCACCTCTACCCAGGGGTGCCAGATACCTACCACTACTACCACCTCTACCCAGGGGTGCCAGATGCCTACCACTACTACCACCTCTACCCATGGGGGCTGGATGCCTGTCACTACTACCACCTCTACCCAGGGGGTGCCAGATGCCTACCACTACTACCACCTCTACCTAGGGGTACCAGATGCCTACCACTACTACCACCTCTACCCAGGGGGTGCCAGATGCCTACCACTACCACCACCTCTACCTAGGGGGTACCAGATGCCTACCACTACTACCACCTCTACCCAGGGGGTGCCAGATGCCTACCACTACCACCACCTCTACCCAGGGGGTGCCAGATGCCTACCACTACTACCACCTCTACCCATGGGGGCTGGATGCCTGTCACTACTACCACCTCTACCCAGGGGTGCCAGATGCCTACCACTACTACCACCTCTACCCATGGGGGCTGGATGCCTGTCACTACTACCACCTCTACCCTGGGGGTGCCAGATGCCTACCACTACTACCACCTCTACCCAGGGGGTGCCAGATGCCTACCACTACTACCACCTCTACCCAGAGGGTGCCAGATGCCTACCACTACTACCACCTCTACCCAGGGGGTGCCAGATGCCTACCACCACTACCACCTCTACCAAGGGGGTGCCAGATGCCTACCACTACTACCACCTCTACCCATGGGGGGCTGGATGCCTGTCACTACTACCACCTCTACTCAGGGGGTGCCAGATGCCTACCACTACTACCACCTCTACCCATGGGGGGCTGGATGCCTGTCACTACTACCACCTCTACCCAGGGGGTGCCAGATGCCTACCACTACTACCACCTCTACCCATGGGGGCTGGATGCCTGTCACTACTACCACCTCTACCCAGGGGGTGCCAGATGCCTACCACTACTACCACCTCTACCCAGGGGGTGCCAGATGCCTACCACTACTACCACCTCTACCCAGGGGTGCCAGATGCCTACCACCACTACCACCTCTACCCAGGGGTGCCAGATGCCTACCACTACTACCACCTCTACCCATGGGGGGCTGGATGCCTGTCACTACTACCACCTCTACCCAGGGGTGCCAGATGCCTACCACTACTACCACCTCTACCCAGGGGGTGCCAGATGCCTACCACTACTACCACCTCTACCCATGGGGGGCTGGATGCCTGTCACTACTACCACCTCTACCCAGGGGGTGCCAGATGCCTACCACCACCAACACCCCCACTCACAGGATGGCTAATACATGACACAACAAGCACACACCAACATAAACAATTAAACATAAAGACATCCCCCCCAACACCATGACAAGCGTGTGTAGACTGTGTCAAATGCCTACAACACTTAACATGACTTCGAACATACAATGTGACCCCCCTATCACATGTGCCACACATAAATGTGTGTGGCACCCACAATGCAAGCAGACCATGACCACTGTGGCAATGGGGTCCAAGCCCCATCATCACAGTGACCAAAATGTAAGTGTGGGGTCCATAGCTGAAGCACATCTTGAACATTGTGGCAATGGGGTTCAAACCCCCTTCATCACAGTGACCAAAATGTAAGTGTGGGGCCCATAGCTGAAGCACATCTTGAACATTGTGGCAGTGGGGTCCAAACCCCCATCATCACAGTGACCAAAATGTAAGTGTTGACATTGAAAAAGCTGCAACTGCCAAACTGCATGGATGATTCCTGGTCACAGAACAACAAACACATCAGTGGCAAAGTAGTGCTTGTGTCCCATAGCAACATAGATTGGGGAGGCAAACACTGCAGTGCAAATAAGACATACCTTTGGCCATGTGCAGACAAACATCACCCATGGGGGCTGACACTGTCAACAATCATCAATGAAACAATGACAGAAGTGACCATGATAATGCAGACTCACATATTTGCACCAATGGGTACACAAATGCAGATACCCTGTGGAGACTGTAGATGTGAGGTGAACAGATACCATACCATGGCAGCAATGGGACACACAAACAATGATCATTGTGCTGACTGTTGACCTAGGAGTCCCAGGGACAGCAGGGGAAACCCACCAAACAACATACAGCCAATGGCACACTAAAGATATGCCAATGCAGTGGTGCAGATGCACAAACACAAACAGGCAGACCCACACTGCACATCAAACACAACAGGTGAGGGGGGGGTGCCAGTGTCCCCAGGCAACCACACAACACATGATGAGGCCTGAATACCAATTACACAGATGCGTATACAGTGCCACACAAAGGTAACTCATGGATCCAAATACCCTATGTGGACAATCAGGCATTGTTAGATGAGAGGGAGCACAAATCACACATGTCACACAAGCATGTAGGAACAGCAACTGACACAGCAAGACACAGAGACACCACAGCACTACCCCCAGGGTCCCCACAATGTGGTGACCCTGGGCTGCATTACAATCCCACTGTGATGACAAAGCTAGATGTCGTTCACACTGTGAACCACAGTCATGTGTCCTGAGCAACAAACTACCATCACACCTACACAAGCACAAATCAATCAGCACGGCCAGTAAGCCAAGGCCAACATGGAGGCAGGGGTCTAGCCGTGCAACAACTCTCATCTGCACACACTCAACACCACACACCTCGAACTCCAACAATGTGCAGCAGTGAAGCTCACATGCACTGGTGACATTGCACATGCACCCATGACAATCCCATGGGTGGTGGTGGGAACCAAGGTGCAGAAACACATCACACATGGCCACTCAACAAGACTCCTGAATGTCTGACACACTGCACACTACGCTGTACATGGACATGACGGCAATACCACACCAACCAATGGGATCCCAGCCACAGTCCCACACCAATGAAGAAGCCAAGGTCACCCACAAAGAACACACATAGACAACTACCAACATTGCAGCCCTGACCCTGAGGAGTGCCAGCAGTCACACACACAACGTGTCACAATCACTGAAAGCTAACACAAACTGGAAATCACATGACAGGTGTAAACAACAAGTGCCAAGGGGAATCCTGACTGTGACCCATCTGCGTCTGCCCACAAACTCAGCCCTGACAGCAAACACACCTATGGGTGACACCCTGATGACCAGTAATGTGCCATGCACCCACATCACAGAGAACCCAGGGAGAAGACTTTGGGGGAACATAGGTCAACTCAGCCAGCATCACAAACAGGAACACCACTAGGGATCCCAGCATGCACAGCAAAATTGAAGTGAACACACAGACATGCTCATACAACACACACCTTGGGCGCAGGCGATGTCACAGGAGTACACACTGCCATGAGGGGACTCCACTCCTGTGTGAGGAAAGCTGTGCCATATGTTGCCTCAGTAGGGCTCCATCATGTCAGCAGAACAATTGGTCACACAGTCAACAATTTGCACCAAATGAAGGCACCCGTCACATCAGCCTGGTCATGGGAGTGTCAACGAATTCATCAGCACAGATCCAACACACATGTATAGCAGGTTGCACTGACAACACAGATGAGTCCTTCCCCATTGATGCCCAAACCTGCATGTCCAGTGGAGATGGCCACACGGTCATGGAAGTAGACTAATTGAACAATGGCAAGCACAACAGATGTGCAGGGGTGGAAGCCACAGATGTGACATTGCTAATGTAAGTAGGAAATCCCATTGCCAAATATTGAAAACATGACACCCTCAGATGCTGCTAAGGATGACATGGATACACCACAGGATAGGACACATTCCCCCTGGACCACATGGGTTCCAGAACAGTAACAATTCATTTTCATGAGACCAAATAACACCATCAATGCAGCAAGGGCATGGTTAGCATCATCAACATCATGTACATCAGAAGCAAAAGCACTAGACAACAGAAAGTTGCTTTATTCAGCATATGTGGGTTCAAAACTTGAAGTCCAGTAAAAAAGAATCAAAGGTCAATGGCCAGTCCATCCTGAAAGTTAAAACAGGGTGACAGTGGCAGATGTCACCCTACGCATGCCTGCACTGATAAAAACCAGGGACAATCCCCTCGGAGGGGTATACGGGGGGCAGGCCAGGCACCGCAGGGACAGGATCAGGGCTCACCAGAAGGAGGCAGGGAAGGGGTGGTGGGTGCTGGAGAGCCACTGACAACTGCAGTGGAGGTGTCTGACATGGTGTGTGCCGGCACAATTGGGGGGCATGACTCAGATGGTGTGGGTGCCGGCACGACTGCAGTGGACCGTGCAGATGGAGTGGACAGGTTCCCCACTGCAGTGCCCAAGTCAGACAGGGTGGTAGTGGACTCCACTGCAGTGCCTACCTCCAGGGGAGGAGAATGGGGATCAGGTAAGGTGGGCAGGACAAAGGGGGAGGACACTGTCTCCACACCAGTGGCACAGACAAGCGCAGCGGGGGGTGTGGGGCCGGAAGAGCAAGTGGCAGGGGAGAAGGCCTGATCTTTTTGGGGATGGTGTATCTGTGGGTGGGGGAACCTGGGGCAGGGTGTGGTGGGGGCACCCGTGGAGTGGGGGCCTGAGGGATGGAGGAAGGAGACTTGGTGCCTGAGCTGCAGGGCGGCGGCGGGGTCTTGCTCTTCCGGGTCCGGGGGACTTGCGGATGGGGGCGTCAGTCGGTCTGCGCCTGGGGGAGGGTGTCCGGGGGCGAGGGCACTCCGCTCTGTGTGGGTGGGCTTCCTCTTCCCCCTGAATGCTGGATCAGCTGGATCAGAGGGGAAGAGGCCGAGGTCACTGAGGAAGAGCCGCTGTGCCTTTGGGGTTGCAGGTGAGGCAAGGGAGGGGGCTTTGGAGGGAGAGGCAACTGAGGATTGCGCAGTGCTCGTGGATGCGTGTGTGTGTGCCTGGGCCCCATCCCCTGTGAGTGTGGTTTCAGTCCCCTGACTGTGCGTGCGTGTGCGTCTTGTTTTTGGTGTGTGTGTCTGTGTGCTGCTCGTGTCTGTGCTGGTGTGTGCCTGTGCCGGTGTGTGTGTGCTTGTGACAGGTAAGGTGCTGGGGAGTGTGGATGGGGCAGAGGCAGGAGGGGTGAGGGACTGTTGGAGGAGGGACACTGCTGCCATCAGGGAGGAGTCCATGGACCTATTGCCCCTCTGTAGGGCAGACATGCCCGATGAGATGCCCTCCATGAACGACACCAGCTGAGTCAACAGAGTGGTGTGGGCATGGAGGACACTCAGCATCGCTGTCTGCTCTACATGGAGCTGGCGAAGGAGGTACACAGACTCCTCACTCAGGGCAGCAGGGGACACAGGGGCAGGGGGTGCGGTGCCTGGCCCAAAGGAGACACGCTCCCGAACATGGGAGCCTCCACGGACCTCAGGAATGGGAGCCGATGGGAGGGCGGTGGTGGTGGTGGTGGCGGGGACAGCAACACTAGCTGGGGTGTGGTGGCTGCTGACACCCGCATCCACAAGGG
Organism: Calotriton arnoldi; assembly: GCA_963921515.1. Taxonomy (NCBI): domain Eukaryota; kingdom Metazoa; phylum Chordata; class Amphibia; order Caudata; family Salamandridae; genus Calotriton; species Calotriton arnoldi. The sequence continues at coordinate 57,233 of CAWUFW010022470.1, read as the reverse complement.
AGTCATCCTCCGAGCTGCTGTGGTCCTCAGCTGAGGTGGATGCTGCTGAGGACTCCTCGGTGTGGCTCCCCTCGCCCTCCGTGCCACTGGGTCCCTCCGACCAGTCCTCGGCTGCTGACCCAGTCTGGCTCTTCGGCTCCTCCTGGTCCGTGGAGCTGTCCCCTCCTGTGGCCATGGATGTATCTTCAAACAATAGGGAAACAGACAGACATCAGTCACCTGCACCAAACGCACACACCACAGTAAGTACAGCACATTACAGAGCAAGCCCTGGCATCCTTAGTTGAACATTGCCAAAAGTGCCTAAACAGAATAGGAGAAGCCAATTGTCAGTCTGATGGTCAACCATGGCACTCACATCCCTCCTGGCCTTGCACCCATCTGTCTGGTGTCTGTTGGATGGCAATACCCCAGTGTGGACACATGCACCACCTACACAGTAGTTGGACAGTGCAGAAAACACGGTGAAGCATGTGAACATGCACACATCACAACTCTTGCCACTGAGTCATTACAGGTGTCCGGATGAAAGGGATGCCCAGTGTCAAATATGAAATGCATGTGATGCATACCAGCGACAGACACCATAATGCACCCATGTCCTGATAGCCATTGCCACAATGGTGTGCATGTAGCACATGTCACTCCCCTGCAGGATCACTCATAGGAAGTTACATGCCATGGCACAGGCATGCCTGCTAAGTCATACATCACTGTCTCCAGTCACATGGGCAGGGCAGCCAGACAACAACAGTCTGCACTGTGTCACAATAGTAGGTCATGGGGAATGCAAGTCCTGGAGCTGAACAAGTGCACATGTACATCCCCCACACACCACATCATCTGAACCCTTATCTGTCCAGGTCATACCGATTGGACATATGGGAGACCTGTAACACAACCCTCTGAACCTGAGCACCTCACAATCTGCTGTGAATGGGAAACAGCTGCCTGAACTTCACATTCGCATACCCCAGTCTGCACGGTCAGGTGATCAAACACCTATGTGTCACACAAGTATCGTCTCCTATGGTCACATCTCCGGTGGCATGCTGAGCCCCAACCGAGAAACACCCCAGCAGTCCTGACAACGAAGCCACAGCACACTGACACAGAGGCAGACACCTGAGGGGACATATCACTGAGCATAACGTGTCAGCTGATACACAGGAGTGGGAGTACAGAGTGTATTGTATGGCCTGGAGTAGGCATGACTGTCCTGCCCCACATGAATGAGGGATGAGCCCTGGACAGTAGGCAGCTGGCTAAGTATGTGTGACACACGTAATATACACACTCCTGGGGCCCAAACATTGTTCCCACCGCAGCATGGGTGTGTGCCAGATACCCCAGGCACATGTGGTGGATCAGCTCAGCAATTGGACCACATATCAAAGTAACACACAGATTACATGTCAGAACACAGGCATTGTGTAAGCAATGGACCCACCCATGATGCCCACCACAGAGTTAGGGGAACAGATGCTGTCCCCCACCTTGAGTCAAGCAAACTGCAAGGACACAGTACCCAAGTGACACAATTCCCTGACTGCAAGGGCCACACCTGGGTATCAGATGAGGAGTGGGCAGTGCACAATCGAGGGACATGGGTCCTGGACCACATGACTGATGTACTGTGGAAGTTTACCCAGGCCAGAGGAGGGCATATAGCATGGCAGACAAAGTTCACAATGCAGTCATGGACTCACCCCCTCCTTGCTGCTCTCTGGCCTTCAGCTGCCCATCCAGATCAGGGAAGACCACCGCCAGGATCCTGAGCATGTGGGGGTCAGGGTCCGGTGTCCGCCCCTCCTGCGAGGAGGCGACAGCTTCAGCTGGACCCGTGCGATCCTCCGGGTCCAGCCCCGAAGGTCCTGCCACCTCTTCTGGCAGTTGCGGATCCGGCGCTTGTAGTCCCCACGGATCTCAAAGCCCGGACGATGGTCAGCCATATCTTCTGCTTCTGGTGGGCATCAACCTGTGAGGATGACAAAGTGAGAATGCTATTACTACACATGCAACATATCCATGCATTACACAGTTGGATATACATGTCTCAATCACAGGGGCACATGATGTACACAGGCAGTGCAACGATGGCTATGGACAGTATGCCAGCAGTTACTACATGGTATCATTGCCTGGGAAGTAAAACCTTGTTTAAATGCACTGTCACTGCACTATACCTGTTCAGTGCATGCAACTACACACTATGGGGGGTGACAACTACTCAGTGAGCCTGCTAGCCAGTGGTGTGCAGACTGTTAGCCTTGCTAGTCAGACAACATGCACATTTAGTAAGGCAGTGGACAGCACACTCACCTGCTACCCTGCTTTCCCATACAGCTTGCTGTACTGTGGAAGGAGGCTGTCCAGCAGGGCCTGGTTCTCCTCAGTGCTGAAGGCTGGGGCTCTCTCCACAGTACGTGCCATTGCAGGGTCCAGAGGGTGCAGATACAGCAGCAGTGGTGGTGGCAGATGTCGTCCTGGAGCATGTAGTGCAGGCAAGTGAGCTCTCAGGGGAACAGCCAGTATTATATGTGTGCTGCAGAGGCAGATACTGTCCCATGTGTCCAAAGTGATAGGTCCAAGTTGTTTGCATCTTCTGAATCTGGCCAATCCATGGAATTCCACCACTTACACACGCCCACAGCATCCTTCAAAAGTTCAACTTCATGACACCCATGAATTTGTAACATTGTTGTGGGTGACCAACTGAATTTACAGCATCAGACTCGTTCAAGATTTGAAAACGCGTCCGTTGCCAGGCCAGGCCATAGCCAATGGGTGTGCACCGATCGGTCCATTGCTGTTCAACGCGTACCCGGGATACAACGCGTACCCGCACACATTGAATGCAATGGGCCGGCCGGGCACACCGATTGGTCCATTGCTGTTCAACGCGTATTGCGGATACAACGCGTACCCGCACACATTGAATGCAATGGGCTGGCCGGGCACACCGATTGGTCCATTGCTGTTCAACGCGTATTGCGGATACAACGCGTACCCGTACACATTGAATGCAATGGGCCGGCCGGGCACACCGATCGGTCCATTGCTGTTCAACGCGTATTGCGGATACAACGCGTACCCGCTCACATTGAATGCAATGGGCCGGCCGGGCACACCGATCGGTCCATTGCTGTTCAACGCGTATTGCGGATACAATGCGTACCCACACACATTGAATGCAATGGGCCAGCCGGGCACACCGATCGGTCCATTGCTGTTCAACGCGTATTGCGGATACAACGCGTACCCGCTCACATTCAATGCAATAGGCCGGCCGGGCACACCGATCGGTCCATTGCTGTTCAACGCGTACCCGGGATACAACGCGTACCCGCTCACATTGAATGCAATGGCCAATGTGTGCGCATCGATCGGTCCATTGCTGTCCAACGCGTATTGCGAATACAATGCGTACCCGCTCACATTGAATGCAATGGCCAATGTGTGCGCACCGATCGGTCCATTGCTGTCCAACGCGTATTGCGAATACAACGCGTACCCGCTCACATTGAATGCAATGGCCAATGTGTGCGCACCGATCGGTCCATTGCTGTCCAACGCGTATTGCGAATACAACGCGTACCCACCCACATTGAATGCAATGGCCAATGTGTGCGCACCGATCGGTCCATTGCTGTCCAACGCGTATTGCGAATACAACGCGTACCCGCTCACATTGAATGCAATGGCCAATGTGTGCGCACCGATCGGTCCATTGCTGTCCATCGCGTCCCTGTACAAGTCGCTGGCATATGTCACCATGCCTGTCACAGGTGAACATATGCCAGCCACATATACTTCCCAGGGAGTGAGGGGCACACCTACAACACCACAGCCTGTCCACACTGTATCCTAAGGCATGTAAGGCTGCATTACCTATTCCGTGTATGGGGGTGAACATGTTGTTCTGTGGGTGTCACTTGGGGGCAGCCACTCCCAGGCTGTGCACGTGTTCATGGGGACAGAATCCTTGGTGTTTTGTGTACATGACCACTGTGATGTGCAACTGTTCATTCCTGAGCATGTGGCATGGTCACATTTCACGGTGGTGTATGTGTATGTCATGTCACATACCCCCTGAGTCCCATGTGGGATGGTATGTACGTCCCAGGGTGACCCATTGCCACAATAGTGATGGTCCTCCACAGTCTGTGTGCATGTTGTGTTTACAATGTCTCTGATTCCATGTGCACAATGGGAGACAGTCTCCACATCCACGTTGTTTGTGCATGGACTTTGATGTTGTGCGTGTGTGTGTCACAGACGTCCATGTCTGTCCTGCTGAGGCAACAGGGACCACTACCTGTGGGGGTCATGGTTGTTTTGCTGTGGTGTATTCATGATACACCTTGTCATGCCAGTGTCCATGTGGCAATACAGGGTCCCTGGGAATCTACCTGTCGATGAGCTGTGATGCCTGGGGCACATCTGTCCTCACATGTCACTGTGGGGTGTGTTTGGAACGTGGCAGCAGGAGATGGGAACTGTGACACGGCCTCATCATATCCCATGGCACAACCTGGGACTTGTTGATGCCACTTGTTGAACTGTGATGTTAGATGTTGGCCATGTATGTGCCATACATGTCCTTACGGAACTGCACACATCATGTACTTGTGCCTCATAATGATGTATCATGTGATATTGAGTATGGTCAATGCCACATATGTGGGGTGACTGACAATCTTTCTTTCTTCACCTATGCACTGCAGGGCACCAGCTGTCCATAGACCATTCCCTGACCTTGCAACCATGGTGTAATGGGACTGCATCCGACGGTACCGCTTCACCAGGCCGCTCATTGAGGTATTGACGGTGCGGTTGGCCCCACATTTGCAAGCTGGCCGGACATACCATACAGCACTGACCCCCAAGGTGAAGGTGATGGCAGCCCTACACTTCTTTGCCACCGGTACCTTTCAACACACTGTGGCGACTGCTGTTGTGATGTCACAGACCATGTTCAGCCGTGTGCTCCGCGATGTTTTGGAGGCTATGTTGATATACCTGAACCAGTACATCTATTTCCCTAGACTCCGACAACTCACTGACGTGAAGAGTGACTTCTATGCCCTGGGGAGGATGCCGCATGTCATTGGCTCCATTGATGGGACACATGTTGCTTTGGTACCACCACAGGCCCAAGAGCAGGCATACAGGAACCACAAACACTACCACTCGGTCAATGCACTGGTGGTATGTCTTGCAGATATGAGCATCTCACACGTGTGTGCCCGTTTCCCCGGTTCTGCACACGATGCCTACGTGATGAGGAGTAGTCGCATCCCGAGGATGATGTCACAGATGCGGAACCAGCGTACCTGGCTTGTTGGTGTATACTGACTTTGTACCATTGTGTGTGTTCTGCAATGTAGTGTTCCACACTCTTTTACAACTCAGCTAATGTGCAATTGTCTGTATGTAGGTGACTCCGGATACCCCAACATGCCGTGGTTGCTGACGCCCCTCAGGAACCCTGTGACACCAGCCCAGATGCGCTACAATGAGGCACATGGTCGGACCAGGAGAGTGATTGAGCGGACATTTGGTCTCCTGAAGAGCCGCTTCCGCTGCCTGGACAAGACAGGAGGAGCCCTCCCATATGCCCCAGCAAAGGTGTGCAGGATTGTCATCGTCTGCTGCATGCTACACAACCTGGCAGTGCGGAAGGAGTTGCCTCTCATCCTGGATGACGATGACCAACATCCGCCACCTGTGGAGGATCCTGGCCTGGACCACGATGCCAGTGAATATGATGATGATGATGATGGTGATGTCCGCACACAGCTCATCACCAACTTCTTCAGCTGAATGTGAGTATCCAGAGATGTCATGTCAATGATGTGAGTATGCATGATATGTGTTGGTGGTGCTCTGGTGCTGTTTGAGTGTGTCCATGTGCTACATGACTGTATGCGTGTAGCGATGTGTCCTTACAGGTAGTCTGTACTCCCCAACAGTGTTGACATGCTAACTTGGTTCTGGGTGGGTATCTTGTGACATGTATTGGGCATGAATATTGCAGTTCTGTCCTGTTCTTCAGTGCTTTTGACTGTGTTTCATTTCTGTCCTTCACAGGGTACTTTCAGAGTCGTTTGGTCAACTGTGATCCCCGACACCGTGATCCGACTTCCAGGGTGGTAGCTGTCGTGTCCCTACAGGTGATGTGTGCCACACCCATGGACTTCCTTCCTTCTACACTTGTTGACTGTGTGCCCGCTGCCAGGTGGGATTACCTTGCATCTGTAGTGGTTACAACATGTTGCAAATGTGTAATAAACCTGTGCTTCACTTTGTGATGTGCGTTGTCTGTGGTCACACATCTGACTGACATTTGCTTACTGCACCAGTGGGCTAGTTGACAAAGACTGTGAATAGGTGTTGTGTCTGTGCATTGCACCGTATTACCTGGCAACATCAGTGTAGGCGATGAGTCAGATGGCCTAGGTGTGTATATGTTGTGTAGCCCTGGTGGTGTGTCTCCCTCATATGTGTCACGTTGCCATGACTCACATGCCTGTGTTGTACTTGCTGTAGCAGTTAGCATGCACAGTGTAATTTCGCAGGTCATCATCTCCATGACAGAAACCACGTTGGAATCACAACAGAGGCAGGTATGGTGTATTACTGTGTTTATTGTCATACATGTGTGTGTATAGTGCACAGGATGGTGGGTGCTGTACATTTTGATTGCAATCCAAAGTTCCTAGATGAATTGGAAGTCCTGGTAGCAGAAATGTCCTGAATAAAGTCCACAGTCATCTGATACATTGGTCCAACTTGTACTCCCCATGTCATGTGGGGGAGTTGTGTTGCAGTCAACAGGGTGAACAGTTTGCGCACAAAGGTGATTATCCAGAACAGGTTTTGGCTTCCTGGGGTTGCACATGGCCATCGACCTCTCAGTTGCCCCTCCTCGGACGACCCCTCTTCTTTGGGGGGGGCCCCTCAAGTGCAGGCTGCAGCGGTGCAGGGGACTCTCCGCCAGAGTTATCCTCCCTCCCTGTGGCAGTTGCAGTTGTTTCAGCACCAGATGTTGTGGGCACACAGGGAGGTGATGACTGGTTGCTGCTCATCTGGCGGAGGCATTGTAATATGTCCCTATGCACCGCCGTCATCTCTTGCAGTGTGTCCCACTTGGACTCCACGCGGGACATGTGTAAGTCCAAGCGTGCATGATGGGCAGCCTGCTGCTGTTTAATGTCCCTGAGGAGCCCCACTGCCTGGCTGAGGTCTCCGGTGCTGGACTGGTACGCATCGGCTATGCGTACCAGTTGTGGGTCATCATGCAGTCCAGACCCCTCTGCGATCAGCGACCTATGTCTCCCACCCCTCCCACCACCCCTGGCGACACGTGCTGTACCTGAGGTGGCACGCACAGGTGACCCTGGGCCCCCTTGGGGGTTGTTGGTGGTGTTGGTGTCCATAGCCCCACGTTGGTCCAGGGTCCCTGTGCTGGTGGTGGTGGTGCTCCTTGGTCTGTCCATGTCGGCAGGGGTGGTATGTGTGTTGACAGTCGTTGGAGGGGTGGGTGCAGGGGGTGCAGCTGGTGGTCCTGCTGGTGCTGCATGATGACTTGCTCCGGAGGTGCCAGGTAGGTCTTCGTCATCCGAGGAGGGCAGAGGCTGTTCCACACCAGTGAGCTCCGTTTCCCCTTGTGCCTGGGACGGGGAATCCTCAGCGTCTGCTGCTGTGTCCCCATCATCACCTGTTTTTGGGAGACACACACAATGTATGTTATGTTTCTGCAGGCATCAATGGTTGACACACCTGACAGTTGTGACTGTACCTCTGGATGCGGGCCTATACATTGCATTGTCCTAAGTTGTCACAGTCAGAGGTTGATATTGATGTAGCACATTGTCCTGCATACTTTGGGCATTTCTATATGAATGTTGGGGTGTGTACATGGTCTGCATTGGTTGTATTTGGTTGACATCCGGCCCTCCTTCCCACCCAGCCAGATATTCCACCATGGAACGTGCTTCCATTGCAGGGAGTGCAAGTTGTCTTTCAGGATGTCAGTCAGTGGTGTCCTGCTGTTGGTTGGTGCACAGTTGCCAGCAGGGCCTTGTGCTCCCCACAGCAGTACCCAGTGTCAGCCATCTTGTCAGTACTTTTCCACTCCCTGTGATGTGCACAGGGTTCAGGGTGGTGTTGATGGGACAGTTGTGGGGGTGACCAATATCTGTGACTACCACTCCCATCAGGCTATTGCCTCCACCCCACTTCCCAGCATGCCCATACTTACTTGCTTTTGGGTGGACTTCACTGTGTGTGAGTGTGTGAGCAATGGCAAGATGGCTGACAGTGGTGTCCTGCTGTTGGTTGATGCCCAGTTCCCAGCAGGGCCATGTGCTCCCCACAACTGAGTACCAGTGTCAGCCATCTTTGAAGTGGCTTTTGACTCCCTGTGAGGTGTGTATGCTTGTGTGTGAGCTTGCTGGGCCATGTGGGTGGGGGATGTTGGGCTGTGACTACCACTCCCATCATGCTATTGCCTCCACCCCACTTCCCAGCATGCCCATACTTACTTGCTTTTGGGTGGACTTCACTGTGTGTGAGTGTGAGAGCAATGGCAAGATGGCTGACAGTGGTGTCCTGCTGTTGGTTGATGCCCAGTTCCCAGCAGGGCCATGTGCTCCCCACAACTGAGCACCAGTGTCAGCCATCTTTGAAGTCGCTTTTGACTCCCTGTGAGGTGTGCATGCTTGGGTGTGAGCTTGCTGGGCCATGTGGGTGGGGGATGTTGGGCTGTGACTACCACTCCCATCATGCAATTGCCTCCACCCCACTTCCCAGCATGCCCATACTTACTTGCTTTTGGGTGGACTTCACTGTGTGTGAGTGTGAGAGCAATGGCAAGATGTGACAGTGGTGTCCTGCTGTTGGTTGATGCCCAGTTCCCAGCAGGGCCATGTGCTCCCACAACTGAGCACCAGTGTCAGCCATCTTCGAAGTGGCTTTTGACTCCCTGTGAGGTGTGCATGCTTGGGTGTGAGCTTGCTGGGCCATGTGGGTGGGGGATGTTGGGCTGTGACTACCACTCCCATCATGCTATTGCCTCCACCCCACTTCCCAGCATGCCCATACTTACTTGCTTTTGGGTGGACTTCACTGTGTGTGAGTGTGAGAGCAATGGCAAGATGGCTGACAGTGGTGTCCTGCTGTTGGTTGATGCCCAGTTCCCAGCAGGGCCATGTGCTCCCCACAACTGAGCACCAGTGTCAGCCATCTTTGTAGTGGCTTTTGACTGCCTGTGAGGTGTGCATGCTTGGGTGTGAGCTTGCTGGGCCATGTGGGTGTGGATGTTGGGCTGTGACTACCACTCCCATCATGCTATTGCCTCCACCCCACTTCCCAGCATGCCCATACTTACTTGCTTTTGGGTGGACTTCACTGTGTGTGAGTGTGAGAGCAATGGCAAGATGGCTGACAGTGGTGTCCTGCTGTTGGTTGATGCCCAGTACCCAGCAGGGCCATGTGCTCCCCACAACTGAGCACCAGTGTCAGCCATCTTTGAAGTGGCTTTTGACTCCCTGTGAGGTGTGCATGCTTGGGTGTGAGCTTGCTGGGCCATGTGGGTGGGGGATGTTGGGCTGTGACTACCACTCCCATCATGCTATTGCCTCCACCCCCGTTTCCCAGCATGCCCATGCTTCCTTCCTTTTGACTCTGCTTCCCTGTGGGGTTGTGTGCCTGTGCTGACAAGAGCGATACAAAAGGGGACGTGGGTCCCTTGCTCACTTTGCCACTGGATTCAAGCTAGCCTGGCTGATGACGGCTGAATGGCCAGAAACCGGTCCCAGGATGCTTGTTTCCGGTCCAGGGAAGACATGGCTTGGCAGTTCGGGCTGGACTGTTCCCATGAGGCACAGGGTCAGACTGATTTGCATATGGCCATGTCTGAACTGGGGTGGTGGAGTGAGCTAAAGAATGATGATGGATTAAACCCAGATCAGTTGACTGGGGGTGAGTGTTTGATTTGCTCTAACGCTCCGTCCATCATCCCCTTTGGTATCGCTTTGTTCGCCCTAAGTTGGCAGGGTATACCCAGACGTGGGTCCCTTGCTCACTTTGCCACTGGATTCAAGATAGCCTGGCTGATGAGGGTTTTGAACCCGAAACCGGTCCTAGGATGCTTGTTTCCGGTCCAGGGAAGACATGGCTTGGCAGTTCGGGCTGGACTGTTCCCATGAGGCACAGGGTCAGACTGATTTGCATATGGCCATGTCTGAACTGGGGTGGTGGAGTGAGCTAAAGAATGATGATGGATTAAACCCAGATCAGTTGACTGGGGGTGAGTGTTTGATTTGCTCTAACGCTCCGTCCATCATCCCCTTTGGTATCGCTTTGTTCGCCCTAAGTTGGCAGGGTATACCCAGACGTGGGTCCCTTGCTCACTTTGCCACTGGATTCAAGACAGCCTGGCTGATGAGGGTTTTGAACCCGAAACCGGTCCTAGGATGCTTGTTTCCGGTCCAGGGAAGACATGGCTTGGCAGTTCGGGCTGGACTGTTCCCATGAGGCACAGGGTCAGACTGATTTGCATATGGCCATGTCTGAACTGGGGTGGTGGAGTGAGCTAAAGAATGATGATGGATTAAACCCAGATCAGTTGACTGGGGGTGAGTGTTTGATTTGCTCTAACGCTCCGTCCATCATCCCCTTTGGTATCGCTTGTTCGCCCTAAGTTGGCAGGGTATACCCAGACGTGGGTCCCTTGCTCACTTTGCCACTGGATTCAAGATAGCCTGGCTGATGAGGGTTTTGAACCCGAAACCGGTCCTAGGATGCTTGTTTCCGGTCCAGGGAAGACATGGCTTGGCAGTTCGGGCTGGACTGTTCCCATGAGGCACAGGGTCAGACTGATTTGCATATGGCCATGTCTGAACTGGGGTGGTGGAGTGAGCTAAAGAATGATGATGGATTAAACCCAGATCAGTTGACTGGGGGTGAGTGTTTGATTTGCTCTAACGCTCCGTCCATCATCCCCTTTGGTATCGCTTTGTTCGCCCTAAGTTGGCAGGGTATACCCAGACGTGGGTCCCTTGCTCACTTTGCCACTGGATTCAAGATAGCCTGGCTGATGAGGGTTTTGAACCCGAAACCGGTCCTAGGATGCTTGTTTCCGGTCCAGGGAAGACATGGCTTGGCAGTTCGGGCTGGACTGTTCCCATGAGGCACAGGGTCAGACTGATTTGCATATGGCCATGTCTGAACTGGGGTGGTGGAGTGAGCTAAAGAATGATGATGGATTAAACCCAGATCAGTTGACTGGGGGTGAGTGTTTGATTTGCTCTAACGCTCCGTCCATCATCCCCTTTGGTATCGCTTTGTTCGCCCTAAGTTGGCAGGGTATACCCAGACGTGCGTCCCTTGCTCACTTTGCCACTGGATTCAAGATAGCCTGGCTGATGAGGGTTTTGAACCCGAAACCGGTCCTAGGATGCTTGTTTCCGGTCCAGGGAAGACATGGCTTGGCAGTTCGGGCTGGACTGTTCCCATGAGGCACAGGGTCAGACTGATTTGCATATGGCCATGTCTGAACTGGGGTGGTGGAGTGAGCTAAAGAATGATGATGGATTAAACCCAGATCAGTTGACTGGGGGTGAGTGTTTGATTTGCTCTAACGCTCCGTCCATCATCCCCTTTGGTATCGCTTTGTTCGCCCTAAGTTGGCAGGGTATACCCAGACGTGGGTCCCTTGCTCACTTTGCCACTGGATTCAAGATAGCCTGGCTGATGAGGGTTTTGAACCCGAAACCGGTCCTAGGATGCTTGTTTCCGGTCCAGGGAAGACATGGCTTGGCAGTTCGGGCTGGACTGTTCCCATGAGGCACAGGGTCAGACTGATTTGCATATGGCCATGTCTGAACTGGGGTGGTGGAGTGAGCTAAAGAATGATGATGGATTAAACCCAGATCAGTTGACTGGGGGTGAGTGTTTGATTTGCTCTAACGCTCCGTCCATCATCCCCTTTGGTATCGCTTTGTTCGCCCTAAGTTGGCAGGGTATACCCAGACGTGGGTCCCTTGCTCACTTTGCCACTGGATTCAAGATAGCCTGGCTGATGAGGGTTTTGAACCCGAAACCGGTCCTAGGATGCTTGTTTCCGGTCCAGGGAAGACATGGCTTGGCAGTTCGGGCTGGACTGTTCCCATGAGGCACAGGGTCAGACTGATTTGCATATGGCCATGTCTGAACTGGGGTGGTGGAGTGAGCTAAAGAATGATGATGGATTAAACCCAGATCAGTTGACTGGGGGTGAGTGTTTGATTTGCTCTAACGCTCCGTCCATCATCCCCTTTGGTATCGCTTTGTTCGCCCTAAGTTGGCAGGGTATACCCAGACGTGGGTCCCTTGCTCACTTTGCCACTGGATTCAAGATAGCCTGGCTGATGAGGGTTTTGAACCCGAAACCGGTCCTAGGATGCTTGTTTCCGGTCCAGGGAAGACATGGCTTGGCAGTTCGGGCTGGACTGTTCCCATGAGGCACAGGGTCAGACTGATTTGCATATGGCCATGTCTGAACTGGGGTGGTGGAGTGAGCTAAAGAATGATGATGGATTAAACCCAGATCAGTTGACTGGGGGTGAGTGTTTGATTTGCTCTAACGCTCCGTCCATCATCCCCTTTGGTATCGCTTTGTTCGCCCTAAGTTGGCAGGGTATACCCAGACGTGGGTCCCTTGCTCACTTTGCCACTGGATTCAAGATACCCTGGCTGATGAGGGTTTTGAACCCGAAACCGGTCCTAGGATGCTTGTTTCCGGTCCAGGGAAGACATGGCTTGGCAGTTCGGGCTGGACTGTTCCCATGAGGCACAGGGTCAGACTGATTTGCATATGGCCATGTCTGAACTGGGGTGGTGGAGTGAGCTAAAGAATGATGATGGATTAAACCCAGATCAGTTGACTGGGGGTGAGTGTTTGATTTGCTCTAACGCTCCGTCCATCATCCCCTTTGGTATCGCTTTGTTCGCCCTAAGTTGGCAGGGTATACCCAGACGTGGGTCCCTTGCTCACTTTGCCACTGGATTCAAGATAGCCTGGCTGATGAGGGTTTTGAACCCGAAACCGGTCCTAGGATGCTTGTTTCCGGGTCCAGGGAAGACATGGCTTGGCAGTTCGGGCTGGACTGTTCCCATGAGGCACAGGGTCAGACTGATTTGCATATGGCCATGTCTGAACTGGGGTGGTGGAGTGAGCTAAAGAATGATGATGGATTAAACCCAGATCAGTTGACTGGGGGTGAGTGTTTGATTTGCTCTAACGCTCCGTCCATCATCCCCTTTGGTATCGCTTTGTTCGCCCTAAGTTGGCAGGGTATACCCAGACGTGGGTCCCTTGCTCACTTTGCCACTGGATTCAAGATAGCCTGGCTGATGAGGGTTTTGAACCCGAAACCGGTCCTAGGATGCTTGTTTCCGGTCCAGGGAAGACATGGCTTGGCAGTTCGGGCTGGACTGTTCCCATGAGGCACAGGGTCAGACTGATTTGCATATGGCCATGTCTGAACTGGGGTGGTGGAGTGAGCTAAAGAATGATGATGGATTAAACCCAGATCAGTTGACTGGGGGTGAGTGTTTGATTTGCTCTAACGCTCCGTCCATCATCCCCTTTGAGTATCGCTTTGTTCGCCCTAAGTTGGCAGGGTATACCCAGACGTGGGTCCCTTGCTCACTTTGCCACTGGATTCAAGATAGCCTGGCTGATGAGGGTTTTGAACCCGAAACCGGTCCTAGGATGCTTGTTTCCGGTCCAGGGAAGACATGGCTTGGCAGTTCGGGCTGGACTGTTCCCATGAGGAACAGGGTCAGACTGATTTGCATATGGCCATGTCTGAACTGGGGTGGTGGAGTGAGCTAAAGAATGATGATGGATTAAACCCAGATCAGTTGACTGGGGTTGAGTGTTTGATTTGCTCTAACGCTCCGTCCATCATCCCCTTTGGTATCGCTTTGTTCGCCCTAAGTTGGCAGGGTATACCCAGACGTGGGTCCCTTGCTCACTTTGCCACTGGATTCAAGATAGCCTGGCTGATGAGGGTTTTGAACCCGAAACCGGTCCTAGGATGCTTGTTTCCGGTCCAGGGAAGACATGGCTTGGCAGTTCGGGCTGGACTGTTCCCATGAGGCACAGGGTCAGACTGATTTGCATATGGCCATGTCTGAACTGGGGTGGTGGAGTGAGCTAAAGAATGATGATGGATTAAACCCAGATCAGTTGACTGGGGGTGAGTGTTTGATTTGCTCTAACGCTCCGTCCATCATCCCCTTTGGTATCGCTTTGTTCGCCCTAAGTTGGCAGGGTATACCCAGACGTGGGTCCCTTGCTCACTTTGCCACTGGATTCAAGATAGCCTGGCTGATGAGGGTTTTGAACCCGAAACCGGTCCTAGGATGCTTGTTTCCGGTCCAGGGAAGACATGGCTTGGCAGTTCGGGCTGGACTGTTCCCATGAGGCACAGGGTCAGACTGATTTGCATATGGCCATGTCTGAACTGGGGTGGTGGAGTGAGCTAAAGAATGATGATGGATTAAACCCAGATCAGTTGACTGGGGGTGAGTGTTTGATTTGCTCTAACGCTCCGTCCATCATCCCCTTTGGTATCGCTTTGCTGACAAGATGGCTGACAGTGTTATCCTGGGGTTAGTTTTGCTACAAGTCCCATGTGTGTCCCTGTGCTTCACACTGCATGACCCAGGGTTGTGGTTCTTTATGGGATATTTGATTAGAGTGTGAGGCAATGCATTCTCCCAGGTGAGTTGTGTGGAGTTTGTGTTAGGGGTGTGTGTGAGTGGAGCTGCTGGTAACTATAATCAGTGCTGTCAGTCCTCCTTCCCACCCAGCCAGATATTCCAACATGGAACGTGCTTCCGTTGCAGGGAGTGCAAGTTGTCTTTCAGGATGTCAGTCAGTGGTGTCCTGCTGTTGGTTGGTGCACAGTTGCCAGCAGGACCTTGTGCTCCCCACAGAAGTAGCCAGTGTCAGCCATCTTGTCAGTTGTTTTCCACTCCCTGTGATGTGAGCATGGTTCATGGTGGTGTTGATGTGCGCATTGTGAGGGTGGGCAATATCTGTGACTACGACTCCCATGATGCTATTGGCTACACTGACTTGCCCAGCATACACAGGATTCCTTACTTTCAGTGGGCTTCACTGTGAGGTGGTGTTGTAGTGGTGGCTACATGTCTGGATGTGTTTGTTAGTTATATTTGTGCCATCGCCTAGCTGTAGTTGTAGTTGTGTTTGTACATGTGATGACACAGTTACATATCACTATGAGATGGCATGTGTTGTGTTTATCTGACTGACATACACATTTTGGGATGATTCTGTTCTGGTTGGTGTGTATTTGCTAAGGGTGCATGGTTTGACTCTCCCCTTGACAGTGATGTGTGTGTATTGTCGCACAATATTGTGTACATTTGTTGTGTACTCACCAGGCTCTGGGATGTTTTCTAGTCCATATACGCTCACTGGTGGTAGGATGGCCCGCACCTTCTCCTCCCAGGGCCTGAGGAATACTGGTTTGGCAGGAGGGCCACTGCCGGTGTGTTGGCTCAAGAGGTAGTCCTTCTTTAGTAGGTCCTTGACCCTCCTGCGCACGTCATACCACCTGTTCTGGATGTCTCCCTTTGTGCGCAAACATGGTGATTGTGCGTTCACCCTGTCGACAATCCTCTCCCACATCTTGGTTTTCTGCGACATGGGGGTCTGTTGGACCAGTGTACCAAACAGCTGTGGCTCTACCCTGAGGATCTCATCTACCAGGACTTCCAATTCACTATCTAGGAACTTATGATTCTTCTTTGGGGGCATGGTGATGGGTGGTGATGGTGAGTGATGTGTGTGTTGGTGTGCAGGTGAGGGTGTGTGTTTGTGTGTTTTGCTGTGTGTGTGTGAGGGTGCTATTTGTTGAGGTGCTGATGGTGTGTGACTTGTGTGATGGATGAGCTGTGGGTGGGTGTGTGGTTGCTGTCTGTTGAGTGCTGGCAGGTATTTTGAATTTGCAAAGGATCATGGTAGGGATTTGTGTCCTTTATATGGGTGGAGTTGTGGGTGTGTCTTTGTTCCCTGTCCCCCCCCCAGTATTTATTTGCTTTGTAATTGCTTGTTTGGCCTTTTTTTTGTGTGTTTTTCCCTTAGTACTTTTTGTGCATGTAGGAGATGTTCTTGTGACCGAGTCGGACCCTGCAGTTGTCTCGTACGAGCTTCTCCGTGTCGTTCACGCTGTGTTTGTGCTGTTTTCTATGCTGCGTACGCGTCGGTCGCGGTGTATTGGGTTTGTTCGGCTCGCAGTTTTGTATGCGTGTCGGTCGTACGGCTTGGGCTCCGTGCGACTCGGTCGTGTTTTCCACGCGTTGCATCGTACTTGGCGGGTAGGAGTTCGCGGGTACGTTTCGTCCAGGATTCTTCCTGGTGCGTGTCGGTCGGTTCGATTCGCGTGGTTTTCCGACCGGATAGCTGTTTTCCGCGCGGTTCGGTCGTTCGGCTTGTGTTCCGTACGAGTCGGTCGGATTTTGCACGCTTCTCATTGTACTTTGCGGGTTGGGCTGCACCGGTACGTGTCGGTCGGAAGGAATTCCGGCTCCGAGTCGGTCGGTACGTTTTCCGGCCCGAATCGGAATCGGCCCCTCTGTGTTTCGTGAAGGGGGCTCCAATAGTTGACTTGTAAGGGGCCAATTATCTCTTAATTGTTCCCATATAAAGATAAGGAGCATGTGTAAATGTAACTATAGAAGAAAAGGGGAATTGAAGTGGCTGTAGTGATAACAACAGCTCACAATTGCCCCTTAAATGTCCACTATTGGAGCTGCCTTCACAAAACAGGCTTAACAGTTATTCATCCTCTCAGAGTGATCCCTACCATGTGTATCTCCACACTACCAGCCAGTATGTACCCCCTCTCTATGCCATCATTTGCCTCAGACATAATCACCAGCCTCCTAAACGTCCTTTCTTATCTCTTTCTCAGACCCCTGGTCATTACAGTCCTGATGAGACCCTTGTATCCCTTTAAGGGCTGACACATGTCAACATATGTAGAAAGACCGACTGTCTTCTATAATTGTGATACACTGATTAATTTCCTCTGTTTGTGATTGTACTGAATATCATCTGCAGTCTTTGATAAACAGCAACCAATATACCGTTGATACTCACATTTTTCTTCACCGTGTTTTCCTTTGCTCAGTTTTGATTTTTCTTTACACTTGGGGTCTATACATTCTTCTTCGTTTTTTTTGTTGAGTGAAACTTTCTATCACTTACAAATTGTTTTCTTTGGTGAATTTGTTGAAAATTCGTAAATGTCTTTTCAAATAAAGCTCAGTTCAACTGAATCGTATCTATTAATAAATACTGGCTGTACTTCAATTTTTCACACCCTTTATCAAATTGTGATGCTTATGGAATTAATAATATTGGCATAAAGATTGATTCTAGACAGAATGATCTGTGCAACTATAACTTGTTTTTAGAAACAAGTTCCATGTGAACACTCTTTCCAAGGATAACTTGACACCCATGTTCACATGGACATAAGGGTTGCTTTTGTTTCTGTTTAAGTATACCTTGCATGGTGACTGACCGCAAGAGCTTGCTTGATAAATTGCTTTACCCTGTATAGGCTTATTTGTTACATGTAAATGTGAAAAGTGTTGTTTTGTGTCGTTTTTGTTCCACAAAGAATCTGTCTTTGACTTTAGTTTACATAATTTCTGCAAAGAACGACTTATAGAAAAGCACCTCTTTACACTGAGGAATATATTGCCAGAATAATCAGTGGACCATATCTCTTCTCATCCAGCGCCACCACACCCCTACTAAGCCCGAGACAGATCCTCTTAGACAAGCTAGTAATGGCCGAAAAGAACCATGTCAGAACAGAATTACATGTCTGTATGCTAACTGAATACCTCAAAACAGGAATTATTCCCCTAGGCCTGCAGGTCCGCAACGTTCCAGGCATTTTTAGAGAAGATAACAAGGTCAAGAGAGGATTTATTCACATCTCTACCACATGCTCAAGACACTGGGTGGTCTTGGGCATTGAAACAGATTTAGAACATAGAGTAGAAGAACTGAAAGAAATTGCAGACTAAGAGAAAGACCTGCTAGACTGTGACAGCCTGGAAGAAGCCAAATCTGCCTTGGACAAATTTAACAAAACCTTCACAGAATTTAACTCAATAGAACTACAGAAAAAGCAGACTAAGTTCAATTAGATATTAAAAATTTCAGCAAAGAAAAACCGTACCCATATTTTCTAGACAATTTCTACGCTCAGGCCCAACCACTACGCATACAAGTCACCTAGGGTAGATATAAGGAGAACAGGCTGATTACTTTCTCAGAATCCTCTGGGGGTGTAGAGAGCTCAGACGATCTAGAAGAGGAAACCAGTGGACAATACTACAATCAAGGCCCGAATAGTTTTTTAGGCCAAACACTAAGAGGCACAGGCAAAGGCAGGGGTAACAGAGGCAGAACCTGGAACCAATACTCAAGGGATCGTCAGACTTGGAGACCATACTACAAATGGGGCCCAGACAGCCAGTAGAAAGGAGTACAGAGACAAATGGCACCTCCCAAATTATTCTGATCTTTAACTTATCCCGCCATATACTCAGCTCAGAGGAGATATCCTTACTCAGCAAAGAGTTATCATTTGTTCCAACAGAAAAAAACAGACTATTTTAAACTTCAATCTGAATTACACAGGTTCTTCAGAATGGTCAGACTCAAACAATTGTTTTTCTGACAAAGATAACCCTCCCCCAATGTCTGCTACCCTTCTCAGGCCAGCTTCCAGTTTCATACCTTCCAACACAACAATGCCAGCAGAAATACTGGCATTTGAGAAAGCAGTTCTCGGTGACATCATGGTCCTAAGATCTACAAGACCTTTCACGCCATACAACATCACACTGTAAAAAAGGCACGCACTCAACAAGCTTAAAAAAGAGGATTCTGTCATTATCAATCCAGCCGATAAAGGAGGCAGAATTGTGATTCAGGATAGAGAATCATATAAGGCAGAAATAATGAGACAAATGTCCAATGCTAATCATTAGAAAAAACTGCCTTTAAACACCATTCAGGAGATAAGAACCAGAATACTACAACCTGAACCTTGGATTCAGGCTTTCTCACCAAACATGAGTTTGATTTTTTCAATAAAAAATCTCCATGTACCCCTGTACTTTACACCCTTCCAAAAATATACAAAAACTCAGCCTTTCTACCAGGTAGACCTATTCAATCAGGATGTGACTCGATTCTCGAACCACTAGGTGAATATATAAATGTCTTCATCAAAGACTTTGTCCCTCTCCTTAATATGTAAGTACGTGACAGCACCTTCATGATTAATCTCATAGAAGGCATGTTATTTGACCCCACGCAGGAAATACTAGTGACTCTTGATATAGAATCACTTTACACAAACATCCCACAATGACAGAGCATTGAATTAATGAAAAAGATCCTCAACACCCGTCCAGATCCAGTTAATGTACCTACTGATTTCATAATAGAACTTCTGGAGATAGCCCTAACAACAAACTACATTATGTTCAACCAAGACTATTACCAGTAGTGCTCAGGCATTTCTATGGGAGCAATTTTCGCTCCAAATCTAGCAAACTTGTATATAGGACAATTTGAAGATGACTTTGTTACAACTGATCAAAACCCCTTTGAGGATAATATCAAGTGCAGGAAGAGGTATATTGATGACATATTTCAGGTATGGAGGGGTACTCAACCTAACCTACTTACATTCATCCAATAGTTAACTAAATAATCTTTACTTAAATTCACATCTAATCACAGCAATCAGTGCCTTCCCTTTCTAGATCTGGAAATAAAACACAATGAAAACCATCTCATTGTTTCCCTCTGCAAGAAACCTACAGAATGCAATACTTTGCTTCAATACAAAAGCTTTCATTCCAGAGCATTGAAAGACGGTCTCCCCTATGGGTAGTTCTTGAGATTGCACAGGAATTGTACTCTAAAGGATGATTTCTTCAGAGAGGGTAATATTCTAAGCACTAAACTCCGTGAAAGAGGCTACCCGAAACCCTTCATTAGAAACTCTATAAAGAGAGCCTGGTGTAGCCCAAGGGAACAGATTTTGCAGACAAAGGCCAATCCCAAAATGGATAAAATTGTATGTGTCTCCACATTATGTCCACACACTAATAAGATAGTGAAAATCATCAAAAAACATTGGCTAACACTAACCACGATGGAGAGTTTTAGCGAACCTCCCCTTTTTTCTCATAGAAAGTGCAGAAATATCAAACAACATCTGCTCAATGCTAATTCAGACATCACCAAACAAAATAATACCATTTTGTCTGCATGGGACCTTGAACCTATCAAAGGCCACTTTAATTGTGCAGGATGCATCTCACGTAAATTTACTATGAACATCAAAACCTTTACACATGGGCTAGTTCAAGCCTCATTACAACAATGCACAAATTGTGCATCTACTAATGTGGTATACTGTCTAAGGTATCCTTGTGATTTAGTCTGTGATGGCCAAACCACTCAACAAACCAGAGCAAAGATTTCTTAACGCAGAAGCAGAGTCCGCTGCTGTGTAGCCACTGCACCCATAGTGTCCCACTTCTTGGAGAAAATGCACACAGCGGACGTCATCAGTTGGCACGTCCTGGAACAAGCTACTTTAACACCAATAGGAGGAGACATCAAGTTTATGGTACAAAGGCTGGATTGCAAATGGATAGACACTTGCCACTCAATAAGGAATGTTTTAAACACAATCGGTGGCTAATGGTGCTCGGGATGGCTACGGAGAACCATGCCTCCGTGTAGCCACAGGTGACGCTGCCTCCACCCCCAGCAATGGAGACTTGGCGTCCCGCGCACTAAGAAACTGAGCTTCTGTCTGCGGCTCCCGGCGGCGGTTCTTTTCCTCTCCCCACTGCGGCGGCTTGGATCTCGCTGTAGGTCTGGCGTGGCTCCGGCGAGGACTAAGAAGGACGTGGGGGGGCATCGGTGGAGCGGAATACCGAAGCATGAGAGCACTGGAGACTCAATGAAGATAGCGTCTGGTAGTTGGAGGCGGGAGGCTGGAGCCTGGATTGCCTGACGTACCTGTGATGCGACCCCTTCCCTGGACTTGCTCTGGCTCGGCGCGAGGGGCTATGCAGGAGGGCTGGAGTACCGGCGGAGTATCAACACAGGATTAGAGATCAGGAGCCGGAATTCTGTCATGTGTGGCAGAAGGATGGAGGTATGAAGATCTTTCTTTCTGGCAAAGGACAGTCATGTTATAGAAATTCGTCAGAAATCTGGTGTTCTGAAAGCTCCCTATGTGATATAACAATTGGTTCATTGGAAGGGATTTGGGGATTGAACCAAGAGCGATGCGTCAGATGGTTCTGAGAGGGGCAACAGTACGTGCAGGAACTTCAGTTGTAGCCCCCTACACTTCTCCTTCATCAACACAGAAAGTTAGACGTCAGACAGCCCAGGCTCGTATTTTGGCTGTAAAAAGAGGGAGAACTGTTCCTAAAGTTAAGGGGGACATAAACGATACGACCTCACAAGTGGCCCTCTTGTCTCAGAAATTCTCCTCCACCCCGTCAGATTCTTCAGGATCTTCCTCTACCTCTACTTTATTGGATTTTTCACCCGAACCAGGATCCGGGGTTAAGGGCGGGGCTGTCGGGGGTGCAGTAGTGGAGCCGCCTATACCAGGTCCTGGGGTTAATATTCATAAGGAATATCCGGTGTTCTCTATCAATCGCAAAATCAATCAGATGGCTGCTCTGAACAGTACAGGCGACATGACATCTTCCTCGGAGACAGTCCCTGGAATTCAGGAGGACGGTGCAGTTATTATCGTACATACTGGGGCCCCGCTGGAAAAGGAAGATGGGACCCTCCCTGGAAAAAGTTCGGATGGGGCTGTACAGGGGGTACAGGGGGTAATGATGGCGTTGTCACAAGGCAATTCCAGGGCTGCTGAAGTCCTGGGGTCTCTACTACCCCCAGTACAGCATGATTTGGTGTCGGGGCTAGCATCAGAACTAGAACCAGGGCTAGAAGTTGGGAATCTGGGTTGCCTGCAGGGAACAGGTATCATCAATAATGAGCAGGATATTACTAACTCTGCCTTGGATTTTGTTGCTTCTAAAGATCTGGCACAGCCCTCGGTTGTTCTATTAACACAGATGCAGATGCTCTTTGAAACCATTCTGGGAGAAATTAGAGAATGCAAAATCGCACAAGCACAGGAGCTCTCGTTACTGCATCAACGGCTAGATAAGATTGAGACTATGGTACAGCAAATACCTGAGAGATTTAAAGAACTGGAACATCGAGTATCTGAAATTGAGGACCATTCTGTATTATGTGATTCGGATATTGCCTCTCTCCAGAAGAAAGTTCAGGCCTCCCAGAATAAGATCGATGAGAAGGAGAATTATGCAAGGCGCTCAAATCTGCGTTTCACTGGGATCTCTGAGGACAGTGAACGTATAGATGGCCAAGCCAACCCCGTACTCTTTATCGAATCATTAATTAGAAACCACTTGTTGGATAAGGCACCGGAAGATCTTACAATAACGAGGGCCCATAGAGTTCCTTTCCACAAAATTCCTGGAGCAAAGTATCCTAGGACAATGATTGTGAACTTTTCGGATTACCGTATTAGAGAGGCAGTATTGACAAAAGCAATCCAGAAGAGAGAAATTGTCCTACAAGGTGGTGACCAAGTGCGAGTATTCTCGGATATGTCGGCAGCAGCGGCACGGAGACGGAAGGACTTTGTTGGGTTGTTGAGTCAGTTTAAGAATGCAGGAGCCCAGGCCTCAATTGCCCAGCAGTCTAAATTGAAGGTTCTGTGGAAAGGGAGGTTTCATTTATGCTCTTCTCTTGAAGAAGCTCAAGAGTTATTGATGAAGATGGCCCATGATAATCATAATAAGTGACTTAAATAGACTCATTTTTTAGTTTTGGGTTTAGTCTTTTCTAAGTCTGTGATATCTAATCTATTTAAGCGAGCTGTCAGACTTGTTTTCTCTCTCTCTGCGTGAATATTCTGGCATCTGATCATTTATAGATAAATGTAGTAGGACTTGTTATAGGTAGTGCTCACTGTAATTTTGTACTGTACTCTTTGCATTTTGCGCTTTTCCTATTCTTGCTGTTTTTATGGGATCGATCTGTAATGCACTTTGTATTATGGAAGGTATTGTATCTTCCACATAATGTTGGGCAAATGTAGAAAACGTAACTCGTTGTTTTTAGCTCATGGCAAACGTTTCATCAAATCTACAGACTAGTTGCAATATTCGATCATCTTGGCACATTTTGCACAATGCACATGGCACTTCATCTTCTTTCTTTTTATGGTCATTTTATATGGAGCATTTTTTAACATCTTTTAGATATTATTCACGGCATTTTGCATAGTGCACTTTATCATATTTTATTCTCATTCCTGATAAGGTGATTCTTGCACATTGCACATTGCACTTTATCTATTTATTCCTGGCTGCACTGAGTCAACAGGGTGCAGATGGCAGATATTTATTGGCTTTGCATGATAATTTTTGCACTTTACATATCTTAATTTTATCTTTCATTGTATTGAGGATATTGTATATGTTATGTCTGTTTTATTGTATTGGATTGTAATGAGTTATTGAATTATAGCAGTATTATAGGATGATTCTGGGAATATGAATCTCGCTAGTTGGAATTGGCATTAGAGCAGTCAGTTGTATATTTTCCAGTCCTGCAGGAGGCGCTTGGGCTATTAAGGGAATGCGCATTAAGTTGTGATGGCCAAACGAAAAGTATAGCGGACCTAAGTTTCTTTTTTTTTTTTGGGGGGGGGCGGGGGTGGAGGTGTCACTTAGGGTCTCCCTGGGTGTAATGTCATGACACCCAATAAATGTCTAGGGAGGGTGGGAAGGTGGCTAGCGTGGCCAGGAGTAGTTGCCAAACTTCCTTGGGGAGGGGTTTCTAAGGGAGGGTTCACGGGGGTGAGGAGGGAGCATGTGGGTAAAAAAATGAAAACCATTTTGTTTCTGTTTATTGTATATGTCCAGCATGATTTAGATAAGCTGAAGGGGGACAGTTATTTTTCTTATTTGCAGGTGCCCTTCGAGTATGGAAATTGGGTGCCTTCTGCTTGTTTGACATAAGTATTTATAATAGTGGGAAGTTTGTTTTGAGATGGTGTAAAAGATCGGAGCTTAAATGGGAAATAGGGAATTATTGAAGGTAATCTCTTTTAATGTCAACGGCCTCAATAATAATAGGAAAAGGCGGGCCATAGAAGCCTGGATCAAGACAGAAAAATCCAGCTGTGATTCTTTTACAAGAAACACATATATCAGCGGGTAAAGCAGCACAATTTTCAATGTTGAAATCATGGGCTGCACATAAAGTCTTCTCTTCATCTTCAGCAGCCCATAGAGGGACAGCTATTTTTATTAGTAAGAATATTCAGGCAGAGGTGGTAAATATAGCGAATGACCAGGGGGGAGATGGTGTTGGGTTACTTGTAAGGTAGGACATAGACCTCTGACGTTTGCAAGTTTTTACGCTCCAGTGGAGGACAATCCTACCATTTATGAGGAATTTTTTCAATCCTTAATACAAGTGTCAGGGGAGATAATTGTGGGGGGCGACTTTAATCTGTTGATGAATCCAAAGATCGATTCCTCCACAAAAGCGAAAAAACAGTTAAAGCATCAATCCCTCAAAGTGGTTCAAAGCTACAGCCCATTGCTTGATATCGATGACCCTTGGCGGGCTGCTTTTCCCACCGAAATTGCCTATACTTGCTTTTCAGGGAGATTTCAGTCGTTTTCACGGATTGATTTTTTTCTTATTTCCCGGAAGTTGTTTTTTAAATCACAAAAAATCCTTCAGAACGGGTTCTCGGACCACGCTTTGGTCAGCTTGGAGGTAGAATTGGGGGATGGTAAGAAAGCCTTAAGAAGATGGCAGTTAAACTGTCAGTATTTATCTGAGGATAACTGGATTTCTTGGATCAAAATTGATATCAGAGCATTTTTTTAGCGCAATCAGGGCTCAGCCCCTATACATATGATCTAGGACTCATTTAAAGCCTTTTTTCGTGGGCTTGCAGTGGCTAAAGATGCAGGGATCTCAAAGGGTAGGAAGAAGGAAAAACAAATGTTTGAACAAAATTTGCAAAGGTCCTTTAATAACTTTTTGACCAGCCCTACTCCGGCAAACCACCAACACCTGGAGCAGGCCAAACGAAGTCTTGCCGAGAATTATTATGCAAAAAGTGAATTTTCTTATCAGCAGCATAGGCAAAAAATGTACGAGGACAGTAACTATACCGGCAGATTCCTAGCTTGGCAGGCAAGGGAGCGGGCTATTAGTAATCAAATACTTGCATTAAAATGCCCTAACTCTGGTCATCGTATTGAGGATAGGGAAGCAATAGGCGATATCATGGTCCAACATTTTGAGAATATATATGGCCATGAGCAATCTATCAATGTGCCATCGCTGGAAGCGTTCCTTCAGGAAAATGAATTACCTGTTTTAACAGACTCAGAACAAAGAATTATGAGGAGGCCGTTCTCAAGAGAAGAGTTAGGGGACGTTATTAAGAATCTCCCTAATGGCAAAGCCTGTGGTCCAGATGGTCTCCCTTCAGAGTTTTTTAAAACATTTGCCAGTGAGATTCTCGATGTCTTTCTCATCTTGGTAAACTCAATTTTGGAAGGAGGACTTACACCACCAACTTTTAGAGAAGGGAATGTAGTTAGTTTTTAAAAAAAGGGTAAAAGCGGTGAGGACCCTAATTCTTATCGTCCGATAACTCTTTTAAACACGGATTATAAATTGATTACTAAACTTTTAGCGAATCGTTTTAATGGGTGTGCTTCGCATTTAATCCACTCTGATCAGAATGTTTTTATAGCCGGAAAGCAATTGGGAACTAATACGCATTTTTTAGTGGAAGCATTGGATTACTTTGACACACAAAAGATCCCAGCATTAGTTCTGTTTTTAGATGCCGAAAAGGCTTTTGATTTGGTTATATGGGAGACTTTATTCTGTATTTTAACAAAGTTTGGAATCCCATCCAATATTATAGATTTGGTGGCGAATTTATACAAAAATGCCGTGGCCAATATTATTATCAATGCTAGTCAGGTTGGTCAGGTAAAAGTCAAAAGGGGCACTAGACAAGGGTGCCCGTTATCTCCGGTACTTTTCGCTTTTTTATTGAGCCCCTAGCGATAGCCATTAGAAAAAATAGGTATATTTGTCCCCCGCTTCCGTCTATGGCTAAGATCAAATTATATGCTGATGACATTATGCTTTTAATAAAACCAGAAGAGGAAGCACAGGCCAAAGCTTTTCAGATGTTTGACTTATATGAGTCATTCGGCGGTTATAAAATCAACAAAAGAAAAACCGAAATAATTTTGAGTGGATGTATGTTGGAGATTTTACACCCCGATATTCTTCCGTGTTTTAACTTGAATCCTAAACGGTATTTAGGGGTCTACTTTTCACCATTTGTTTCGGATTTGTATGATTTGAATTTTGTTCCGCTGCTACGAAAAGTTCAGGATCTATTTTTACGTTGGGACTCCCTACCGCTTTCTATTTTAGGTAGGGTTGCCTTGATCAAAATGTCAGTGCTTCCATTGTTTAATTTCTTATTCTCTACAATTCCCTGTGTACTATTAAACTCCTTTTTTAAGAATAGAGTCTATGTTTACATCGTTTTTGTGGAAGAAGAAAATCCCCAGAATTGCACTCCGCACCTTATATGAGAATGTGGAAGATGGCGGTTTAGCTCTTCCCAATCTCAAAGAATACTATTTCGCGTACTTTGCACAATTTATGTCTAGATTTAAACAGGGTTTACAGTCGGGTCTTTTTATCAATTTTTTTATGAACTTAATGTTTAAAGATAATCAGATCCACCACCCGTTAGCATTATTTCGATCTCCAAAATTAGTTCGTTACAAGTGTTTACATTGGGTATTTTATAAATACCAGGCTTTTTTTAAACGTTATTCTATCCCACTTATTAATGATATAACTCCTACCGCTGAACTCTTGGTTGCTGCAGGTATTAAAAAATCAGTTTCTCTTTCACAAAATTGGTTGAAAGTTGGTTTTTTGAAGCTCGCCGATTTTGTCTGGAACGATAAATGGATCAGTATAAGAGAAATGTCTCAATTAATCCCCGGTGATTTTCTTCTTCTTGGGTCATATATTACGCTTAGTAAGTTTCTTGAAAATCTTGATCTGTTTCAGATTATAACTCAGAAACAGCTAGTCTACGACTTGCTGGGAGATAAGGTAATAAAAAAACCAGGGGAATGGAAAAAAAAAACTAGCTCGAATCAAAGGGATAGATTTGGAGATTAAGGCAATTACAAAGTGGAGCAAATATGAAAATCAAGAACTCACAGTAAATATTTGGACCACAATTAATAAATTAAATTTCAGTTCAGTTAGAGGTGCTAACTGGCGAAGGATGCTATATTTTAGTAAATGGCTATTGTATAGAACTCCGGCCTTTGTTGCTAAGGTTTATCCTAGTCAATCGGGGCAGTGCTTTCGTTGCCATACTCATCCTGCCGCAAATTGGACTCATATAATATTACAGTGCCCATTGATCCAGAAGTTTTGGAGTGACATCTTTGAGTTTTTAACGATGGAATGCGCAATAGCATTCGGTTGTAATGACCGATTGATATTGTGGGGGTATGATCCAGATTTGCAGGTATCACAGAAGTTGATTAAAATAATATATATTGGTATGGCGGTCGCTAGATCTCTTTTACTTCAAAGATGGCGATCGGATTTAATTCCTTCTAAGGTTGAATGGATTCGAAAAAATGGTTTTAGTAAAGAATAGTGAATGAAAATATGCTATGCGAATAGGGGGATTGAAGA
The DNA here is from genome assembly GCA_963921515.1 of Calotriton arnoldi. Lineage (NCBI taxonomy): Eukaryota > Metazoa > Chordata > Amphibia > Caudata > Salamandridae > Calotriton > Calotriton arnoldi. Next base: position 29,254 of record CAWUFW010022470.1, on the reverse strand, counting down.
AATTTGAGAAAATCTGGGCAACGTTTTTTGATATTACTCCCTAACAATCACTATTTGTAGCCATTCGCCCCTTTTGTATATGAGAGAATAAGTTTTAGAGAGCTAGCACATTCTTAGTTTCTGGTCCAGCTTCGATGGTAATAATGGAGATCTATTTAAAAAATGCTAGGTGGCTTAAAATTATTATTTTTTTTTTCTCTTTTTTCCCCTGTTTTTATGATTGATTAAGACTGGATATGTATTGATCAATAGATGTTATTTATTGTGTGTGTAATATTCTTGATGAAATTTATTGGATGTACTGCTGGATTTATTGTATTGTATTACTCATGGTTTTCAATAAAAAAAATTAAACACAATCGAGGAATGGCCTCACTTAGTTACATTGATGAACTAACATAGTGACCTTTGCTCACTGCCAGCATTTTTTGATGTTTTTAATGTCCTTATATGTTTGAAGTGTGCGATATAAGTGTTTTGTACTGTGCATGTTGTAAATAGTGTCCCTGCTGAGAGCATGGCAAACAATGTCTGTGAACATTGTCCACGTGATCCTCCCCCTTTTATAAAATAGGGGTCCTGCACACATGATCATCTGAATATAGTATCTTGATGGGGGCCTTGCAAATTGATACATTTACTTACACATACATTCCAGTTAACAGTTCAAGAGATTCCTGCTAACCAGGAGCATGATCCTTGTGTGCCATCCATCAGCCCCTTGGCTGTATTTTGTTACCACCACCGCACACTGGCACCAACCACTGGGAGAGACCAGCCCCCACTGCACAACCATGATTAGAATCCACTGTGCGATTTTGTGCCCGTGGTTCGGGTTCCCTTTACTTTGGGCGGGAATTTACATATTTTTATATTTTTTAATTCATTTTACTTCTAATCAGGAGACGTTTTGAATTAATATGGACTTTAGCCGCATTCTCTACAGTGCCCATTAACCACACAGTTGCACCATCAGCCATAGACTATAACCCTCAATGTACTGCCAATACCAAGATCTAGCTCAGCCATGTGGATCGTACACCACCGAGTGCCCCCATGCCCGCGGTCTGGGTCCGCAGTATATTGTTCATATTTTTTTGTTAATATTAATTTTAAATTTGTATACAATTTTAATTTTCCATAAAAGTTATTACTCAACTCGGGTGAATGCCCACTTGTTTTTGCCACCATCGATACCATCAATTTTTGATAGCCAGGCTCCCTGTGGATCCACCCAGATCGCGCCTTCTATGTTCCACGACCACCGATAAGCGTCCTCCATGAGGAAGGCACGCCTCCTCCATGAGGACGCTATGCAGCCTGATGCTTCTTCTTTATATTTCCCGGCTCGGACGAGACGTTCTCATAGACTGGGAGAGATGTCTTCAGGATTATCAGAAAGTGATGCATATAGGAGCACAATTGGCCCTACACAGTGAGCGTCTTCCAAAACAAGAATTTTTGTTACTGATCATGGACAGAATACGTATATATATTATATATTTTTCACTCATGCAAAAACACAGTGTCCTGACCTTGCAGGTCATCACCATATTGATCAAAGCCCATGTGAGCTGCTCTGCATCTTTTCACGGTGAGCTTTTGTTATCACTACAACCATTCTCCTTTTCCTTATATAGTTATATTTACACATGGTCCTTATCTTTATATATGAACAAATGAGGGACAATTGCCCCTTACAGGTGTATTACAGATGTGAGGCCCAGCCACACAAGTGAGGTAACATTTTTACCTGGGCAAGTGGGAGAAGGTAGGTTAGTAGGCATTTTGTGGATCTCTGTGGTCTCCTGAAGCCTGGTATCTACCCGTCCACAAATGCATGAACATCCCACATGTACAGTCCTAAATGCATGGGACTTACCCAACGTGACTGGTCATTTTCCCTGTGGTAACTGCAGTGTATGTCACCTTACACAATCAGTGAAATCTCTAAATTTAGAACCTGGAAAAACATGGCAGATAACCAAACACACTAATTGCAATGATTTATTTGATCACTTGCCCCTGCGGTCTCCGATATGTCGGCATGACTACTCGAAAAATAAAAGTCTGCATTTGTGAGCACCGGAGCAACATCAGATGCAAACAGAGCACAACCACGATGACAGATCACTACCTAGAAATAGGACACACCACCAACGATCTAAGTTGGGTGGTCATTGAACATCTGGATACCAACATCCTTACTCTCCATAACCGTCTCTTTGAAAAGGAGCAACGCTGGATCTACCGCCTGTCCACCAATATGAATGGCCTTAATGACAACATACCTAGGAATTAACTTAATAACTTTTAAAAGAATGTGGCAACACCATACACACATGCATTACTTATGGTTATTTATACTCATCCCAATGTATTCCTTTAATGCGTATATTCCCACTATAGCTAAGGGAAGTTAACGAGACTGATATCTGAGCCTTATACTTCTCTTTTTTTATTATTTTTTATCATCTATGACCATATACTGCCAATGATACCCCAGGTCACTGCAGCCACAGATGGTCTATTTCATTTAATTCACCTAGTGTCACTTTCCATCTACGGGGCTTCCTTTACACATCGTTTTACATTGCTCCACCCTCCTAATATATATAGACATTAGTATACAACACCCAGGCCGGGCGTACCAATTTCCAGATAGTAACATCAGACGTGCATACTATCTAAGTGGGCCCAGCACCCCCATTAGCTATGCTAGAGTGACCCCCGCGTTTGTCTCATTATTTTTCATGTCCCATATGTGAGCAGAATTTATTTTTTAAGAAGCCTTTCACAACATTTAGCCAGGCTCCGATTTCACCTGCCTGAGGTGAACGCATTTTTTTCAATAGCCAACGGGCACTCAAGTGGGAGCCTTACTTTCGCTTGCCATGGTAGAAAACAGAGACTCACTCTAGTGCTCCGCAATGATGCATGACTGTACGCGGGTCACGTGACGAAACGTGCGGGCGTCGCCACGCCCCCTACCTCCAGCGATGCAGCTCTTAACACCGGGATGCCGCCGCAGCTTCGATATCATCGGGATCCCGAGCAGGACCGTAGTAGGTATCGAAGGTGGGTAGACATCCTTGATGAATGTGTGACTACAGGAGTCTGCCCCCTCCGGCATCGCTTTGAGCTGCATAATCATTGTATCTCTTGTAAGCCATATTTTCTCTTGCCATTTATTGCTTTTCATACTTGAATGCCTATTTGAATGAATGAATGAAACAACATTTATTAAGCGCAGAGCTACCCAGGGGCATCCCATCGCTGACAGTAACAAGAGGACATTGCAGCACACTTAGGGGAAAAGCCAAATCTGCAGTAGCTTCTGAAAGGCAAGATGGCTGGGTTCCTTCCGTAGGCAGAGGGGGAGGGAATTCCACAGCTTAGCAGCATTGTAAGCTGTTGCACCTTATTTAATTAAATTTTCTAATGATTGCCTCAACATTCAGTTTAGGGTTTTGTAGGCGTTGCTCATTTTTACCTACTGCACTTTGACACATGTAACAATAGGTTGTTACATGAATATGTTGGCCTGGCCCACACTTGAGTCAACTGCCATTACGTGTGTGTATCTCTTCACTATGTGTCATACTCTGGTGCACTACTCACTTTGCGTGACCTTGCATACTCAAAGTGTATTTATGCATGACCGTGAGTGAAGGTGTGTAATGTGGATCCCTACCTTGATATGGATGACTGCACTCAAATGATGACAGCCAGTATAACAATACAAGCCATAGCGGGTGCCTGCACCTCGGCCATTGCACCCGTTTTAATTTCATTTTTAACTATATGTATGGTTTGTCTTTGTCATGTTGTGCTTTGTTGTTCCAGATAATTTTCCTGACGGTGGGAACTGTAAGTACGGTAACTTCACTGCACCACAGCACACATTAGCGTGTGTGCTGATTCTCACACTTTGTCACTTGATTCGGTCCGGAAGAAAGCCTCTGCACCCTTGATGAGGCTGAAACATGTCGACCACTTAAAGTGGGATAAGGAAGACCAATTTTATCTTCACAGTATCCCCGCTCTGTTTATAACCGTGCCCTAGAACCTCAAGAATAAAGGTAGTTTTTGTGCATTCTAGAGGTACTTTTAAACCACACTTCCAGCACCCCCCAGTTTTTCACTCAAAATCCCAAAAACAAACCTGCTCCACTGTAGTTCAGGCGTCGCAGCACAGCTGGGTTGCAATCGGCAGCCCAGCTGGGAACCCAATGATGAAGCATGCCACCAACTAGGTTGGTGGGTGAGGGTTCTTCTAAAAAAACAACTGTTTTTTTTCATTCCTGTGTATGACAGTGTGTCATCCTTGTATTTGGATCCCCTATTGGGTCCGTCCACATTGCTGTTTATTGATTAAATCCAGGGAGAAGGGCGTTCCCCTTATCTTTCCTCGCTCTCTCTTTGTTGTTACTCCTGAAGTTTACGTCACAGAGATGTGAGTTTAGTTTCAGAAACACTGATGCACTTAATCTAGGGTGGGAGCACGGCTTGATGCCTTTCTGTCCCCCGGAAGAAGATTTTGGGTAAACACCCTCAACCACCTCCGGTGTGCAGAAAGAGTGATGCACCTATTCTGGGTTGGGATCAAGAAATTATGTCTAGGTGAGCAGCCCCAAATACAATTTTTTTGCCCGGCATCATGCCTTGCACCCATCTCAGAATAGGTGCATCTGTCTTTCTGCCCCCCCAGGTGGTCTGAGGGTGTTTACCCAAAATCCTCCTCTGGGAGACAGAAAGGACACTAGACACTAGGGGACAAATATTCTCAAAAATAAAAAGGTTAGGGGGTGGGGCTCAACAAGGCATTGTGCCTTCCCCTCACCCCAGAATAGGTGCATCACTCTTTCTGCCACCTGCGAGAAGTTGAGGGTCTTTACCACAAATATTCCACCAGGGGACTGAAAGGCCACTGAACACCAGGGGAAACATATTCTGCATAATAAGAAAAGGGTGGGACAGCTCACCCAGGCATTGCTCCTTGCCCCAGTCAACAATAAGCTCAACAGATTTTCTGAGCCCTTGGGGCAGATTGTTCATGTACATCCTTTTCTATATGGCACAGAAAAAAACTCCCAGGTGTCTAGTGGGCTTTCTGCCCCCCAGCAGGGCAGATTCAAGCTAAAAACATCTTATCTGCCCCCTGGGGGCAAAAGACTGTTGGGGTTATATTGTAATTGAGGCTAGGCCCAATGTGTGGGTGGGCACTCACACACCTTGTAGCAATAAACAATCTCCTGGTGTCTAGTGGGCTTTCAGCCCCCTGCCAGGGCAGATTGGGGTTAAATACCTCTTATCTGCTCCCTGGGGGGACAAAACATTGTTGTGGGTCATTCTAAGGGTGGAGGCTAGGCCTGAGGCCTGGGTGGGCCACCCCCACCCATTTAAGCCCCTATCAAAAATCCCTGGTGTCGGGTTGTCTTTCTGCTCACCCAGTGACAGATTGGAGGTAACAACCTCCAATCTACCCCCATTGGGATGGAAAGACTTTTGGTCCCGGGAGGAGGGGGGGCACTAGCCCATTGTGAGGGGGCGATTCCCCTCTCAAAATCCACTCCCTGGTGGTCTAGAGGGCTTTCTGCCACCTGCCGGGGGGCAGATTTAAGGGAAGCACCTCTAATCTGCCCTCGATGGGGGTAGAAAGGCTGCTGGGGTTATATAAAATAGTGCAAGCTAGGCTTGATACCTGGGTATTCTGCCCCCACCCATTTATGCCCCTATTAAAAATCTGTGGTGTCTAGTGAATTTTCTACCGCCAGGGGTATATTGGAGGTAGCAATCTCCAATCTCCACCCTGTGAAGGCAGACTTTTGCCCCTGGGGGATGGGTCAAACATTGGCAATGGCAAGGGGTGCGCTCCCCCCTCAAAAAATAGTCCCTGGGTTCTAGTGGGTGGATCTCTTCTTGGGGATCACCCTCCTGCATCCCCAAGCAGGGATCATCTAGGCAAAGGTATCATTAGACATGGGAGATTCTCCCCTTTCCAGAGAAACCGCTCTCATCTGAATTGGTGCTTGGCGGCCTGGGATAGGCCCCCAAGCACCAAAGCAGTGAAAGCAAAATGAGCTGATTGGCTCATTACACTTTCAATTGTAATGCAGTCAGCTCGCCATGCGCAGCAGTCCTCATTAAAAATGTTTTTAAATGCCTTGGGTTGCTGGGGAAGGTCTTACCCGGCAGACTAAAGTAAAGTTAAACTAAGGAAATTCCTCTGGTGCTCGCACCAGAGGGATTTCCTACATACGACGCCAGGACTTGCTGGAGCCATCCTCAGCACCTGAGCACTGGTGCTGAGGACATGGTAAATTGCCAAAGGTAAGTCAAGGTTATTTTAAATAAAGTCTATTTACTTCTGTGGTCTGGACAACAGGCCATACATAACAATGCCAGCTTCTCACAGAAGAAATGAATGGAATATCAAAGGGATGAGACAAAAGCCAATATTACTGTAGATTTATAAGGGCAGAGGTAGATAAACTGAGACTATCCACTGGCTTGGAGATTCCATCCAGGGGCAGATTGGGGGTTTACCATCAACCTTGACTGTTTTTGAGGGGGAGCCCACTAGATAACTGGATTGTAATATATCAAAATCAGAAATAGGTGTTGGCAATCCGGCTGAGCAATCGGGCAGTACCCCTACCAATAAAGTATCCAACAATTGTTCTGCAACCATGATTAGGGTAGCCCGCCTTAGCTTAGGTAAATATACAACTATAGGCACCAATGGTCTTTCTGCCATCTGGGGCCAAATTGGGGGGTCTCACTCAAAATCAGCTCTCCCTGGTTGGACAGAAAGCTCATTAGATATCAGGGATTTATAAATATATAAACAATAAATGAGTTTCTGACCAGCCCACTCAGGTACCGGGCCATACCCACAGCATAAAGGCTCCTACATCTTTCTGTAACCCGCATGGGCAAATTGAATACTTACTCTAAATCTTCTCTCCCCAGTTGTTGTAGAAACTCCACTAGAAGCAAGACATGTTTTTAAAATAAATGGGGAAGGCTGTGCCCCCACAGGCATCAACTGCCTTCCTGCATCCATGGATACAGACTCTGTGGTGGTAATATTTAAAAGGAGAGGGGGCCGCAGCCCCCCACCTTGAGCTTTGTAAGGCACTGGGGAACCCATCCCCCAGTGAAGGCCCACTCACTGAGTCCAGGGGAGTTAGCCCGTGGGACACAGTACTTTCCCTTCTTGCAGCAGACCAGGCAGAGAATACCCATGTCTGCTCCCACCTGGTGGGAGTTTAAAAGATGATCTGTCTTCCTCAGTGGGGTGGCAGAAACCCCACAAGAGGCCAGGGTTTTTAAATAAAGGCTTTCTACCCTTTGGAGAGGAAGACAGGAGGGGCGTTTGCCCACAATCTGCCCTCCTCAGGGAGCAGAAAGCCCATTAGAGCAAGGGACTTAAAATAAAAAAGAATGGGGTGAGGCAGCGTGCACTAGCTAATTAGTCGTACATCCATCCCTATAACCACCAACAGACTTTGGTCCTACTGGGGGCAGATTAGGGGTCTTTTCCTCCAGGTAGTATCTTTGAAGTGGGACGGTAAGGAAAGCCCACTAGATACTAGCAACATATAATATATAAAAAAAGAAATGAGGAGGGGCTGACCTGTCCGGTCACCAGCCGCTTCTACCTAAAGGCTCCAATAGTCTTTCTACACCTCACCCCATTTACACACAATCTGCCCTCCCATAGCATAAATGCCACCAGAGCTGGGTATTTAAAAAGTGGTGGAGGCAGCCTGCCTTGGCATGAGTCCAAGTCTCACCACTGCAGACAATAACAGATTGAACTCCTTGGGGTTATAAATATTCCCAACCTGCCCTCCAGGACCAGATAGCCCAAAATAAACCAGGTACTTATAAATACATATATAAAAATAGAGTGAAGGCCATACCTCCCAGGCATTGGAGTGTACCCCCACTCCTAAACAGTCTTTCTGCCTACCCGCTGGCAGATTTGACGGATTACTCCAATCTTCCCTACCCAGGGGTTTCACAAGTCATCTACACATAAGAGATTTATAACTATATAAAAAATGGGGTAGGGACCAATCAACTCAGACTTTGGGCCTTAGCCCCACCCCTTAAAGCTCCAACACATTTTCTGCTGCAAGAGAGTAATATTGGGTATGCAGAAAGCATACTAGAGCCCTGTGTTTTCTTCATAAAATATATATATATATATGACCCAGTTGCGGTCACCCCTGGGTAGTTATAGTAGGTCTGCATTTCCATAGGAAAAGCATTTCCGGGTTCCTAATAACTTTAACACCGTTTGTCAAATCTTGACAAAACTTTACCCAAAAATGTTTCACCCACCTCAGCCCCTTCCTAGAAATTGTCATGGTGATGTGTCAAGCAGGGTCAGAAAAAGAGGGGTTTTCCCAATTATTTTTCCATAGGAAAAGTTAACATTGATACCACAAAATGCTGCTGAACACAATTCTAACAAATTTGGCAGAAAGCTAGATCGTGGTCCATAAATGTTGTTTTTAGTGATTTGGTGTAAATCTGTTCAGTAGTTTTTTAGTAATGAAGGCTCAAAAACTTTGTATATTTGACACTGTGAAGATCTGATTGACCGCCACCACAACATGGATGTGGCGGCAGACATCTAAGGACTCTGGACTAACGTGTATTTAAAAAGCATAAACAATAGATACAAGGGGGAAGATAGGGATACACTGCCCCCATAGGCCTGGTGAGGGGTTCCCAGAGGGACCCCCTGGGGCCAAAAACCTTTTTTTTTAATTATTCAATGAATTCAGATAGGGTCAGTAAATCTGTGTCATAATTTGTTTTATAAGTGCAGGCTCCTGTGCTACATACGTAAATACCCCCATATAGGCAGGGGCCCTGGGGATTGGTGGAGTTAAATATTTAGGTGGGGAGGGTGCATGGCCCTATGCCCTGGGTCTAACATAATAAGAAATGGGAGCGGCTGCCTGCCGTGGGTGAACAAAAAATGGGAGAAGGTGCATGCACCCCTCTCCAAGATTGAAAAGGCCCCAGGGATCCTATCCTCTGGGACAACATAAAAAAAGGGGAAGGGCACTGCATTCCCCCCCAAGCCTGAAAACTACCAGGGGACCCCATCCCCTTGGGCAATAATATTTAAAAGGAGAAGGGGCCGTAGCCCCCCATAGGCCTGGTGAGGGGTTCCCAGAGGGACCCCCTGGGGCCAAAAACCTTTTTTTTAAATTATTCAATGAATTCAGATAGGGTCAGTAAATCTGTGTCATAATTTGTTTTATAAGTGCAGGCTCCTGTGCTACATACGTAAATACCCCCATATAGGCAGGGGCCCTGGGGATTGGTGGAGTTAAATATTTAGGTGGGGAGGGTGCATGGCCCTATGCCCTGGGTCTAACATAATAAGAAATGGGAGCGGCTGCCTGCCCTGGGTGAATAAAAAATGGGAGAAGGTGCATGCACCCCTCTCCAAGATTGAAAAGGCCCCAGGGATCCTATCCTCTGGGACAACATAAAAAAAGGGGAAGGGCACTGCATTCCCCCCCAAGCCTGAAAACTACCAGGGGACCCCATCCCCTTGGGCAATAATATTTAAAAGGAGAAGGGGCCGTAGCCCTCCATCCTGAGAATTGAAAGGCACTGGGGATCCCATGCCCCAGTACAGGCTCACTCACTGTTTCCCAGGAATTTTAGCTCTGGGACACAGTAGTTTCCCTACCTGCAACAGAACAGGCAGGGAAGATGCATGTCTGCTCCCAGCTGGTGGGAGTTTTAAAAATGCTTCCTCTGGGTGGGAGCAGACATGTGTTTCCTTGCCCACATTCTTATGGGCAGGGAAACAAAGACTGCTCCCCTGAAGGGAGCAGTGACAAATACCTGCTCTTCGTGGCAGGAGCTAATCTGACTCCCCATGCACTGAGGATAGGTGCATGCAGTGAGCCGATGGGGCCACGGAACCCTGGGGTCCCCCCGTCACCCCCAATATAGTCTTTTGTGGGTGCCCTCCAGTGAATACCAGGGCACCCACTTAAGGCCCCGGGGATGGGATCTCAAGAGCCACTATTGGCTAAGGGAGGGGGTTTTGTGCCCCCTCCCATTTAATTTTATGTTTTGGCCCCGGGGGATGGGGTCTCTGTGGATTCTCTTGGCTTGAGGAATAGGGCCATGTGCCCCCACCCCTTTAATTAAAGGCCAAGGGGAACAGGGTTTCAGCTCTCTAGAGACTCAGAAAGAGGGGTCACATGCCCTACTTAACTGAAGAAAATGGCCATGCGGATGGGGTCCTCAGGGCCTATAGAGTCTCAAGAAGTGGACTGGGTACCCCTCTTCTCACTTTAAGAAAACAACAGCAGGTGATGGATACCCCGGGCCCTAAAGGCTCAGGGAGGTGGGTCTTGGCCCCTCTCTTCAATAAAAGAAAAAATTGCCAGCTCTAGCTTGCACCCTTGCTGTGTGCATGTGGTAAACCGGCAGGGCCATTGGGGCCCTGGAGCTTCCTAGTGGCCCCAACAAAGGGCTTCATTATGATGTCAGTCGGAAAGCATTCCGACCGACTCTTGTCGGAATCGTTTCTGACTGACTCGGGTTCGGGGAGCCTGACCGGCTGATTACGATGTTTCCGAACACCGTTCGGTGGGACTCCCATTGACTTTAATGGGAGCCTGTGTTCCGACTGACAACACTGGCTCCCTTTGAAAAAAGGGGTGGTTGCGGAAAACCTTGCACCCTGTGGCGGACACCCCATGGTGCCTGCTACACTGTGCATGGTTGTACAGAGGGGTCCTATGGGTACCCCCACGGGCCCCAACCGGAGGCCTCCGGGTGAAGGGTGGCCTGCTTTGGGCCCCCAAAGTCAGTTTCCGACAGCTGTTTCATGTCGGACAGACTGATTCGGAGAGGCTGTCAGAATCCAGCATTGTAATACGTCTCCGAATGCCGGTCGGAACCGAGTCGGAAAGACCGAACAGTTACCTTCTTTCGTAATCGGTCAGTCGGAAATGTTTCCGAGTCGGTCAGATACATGGGTTCAGACACGTGTTAGGAAATTCTGAATGCCATTCCAATCCTTTCCGACCGACATCGTAATCAGGCCCATAGTGTTTTATGAGTGCTCCAGGTGGATACTGTGGTACCCGTAGACGACCCTGGGAGATTGGGTCCCTGGGGCCACAATTGGCTTGAGGAGGGGACTACGCACCCCCTGCAGCCGCTACGAAAAAAAAGGATCTGGGTGTCTCGAGTGGTTCCCTAGCTATTTACTGCTCCTAGGAAGAAATGCCCCAAAATGCCCTGAAGCATTTTAAAATAGCATATTGTCATGCTTGTGGTGCCCCTAGAAGAGGCAGGGGCACCACCATTTTTTATGTTGTGGGGTGCTGCAGGGGGTACACTAGCCCCCCAACAACATAAAAGAAAAGTAATGCTCCTATGTTCTTAACTTTGTGACCTCAGAAGAACTCACAATATTTTTTTCAAAGCACTCCAAGCTGGAGCTCTTTGCTGTTCAACTTGTGGTTGTTTTTATAACTGTATGATGCAGGCTGAAATATGTCAAAAGAAAGACTCAGACACGTGTTGGTTTTATTTTTAAAAAATGTCTCAGTCTTTCTTTTAACATTTTTCAGTCCACAAAATGCAACCATATAAACAATGTTAAAAGAAACAGTGCTTGCATTGCCTATGTAGATGTTATAAGTCATTGTTTGATTGTGAAAATAATACAAGAGATTTCAAAGAAAAAGAAACAGTGCATCTTGTCAATTACTGAAATATACTAAAATATACATTTCATTAAAAATATTGATGATTTTTGGAGAAACATGATAGATCTGCTTTATATATATTGATATGCTTACTCCTTCATAAAGCCAATAGGTACCCTTTTCAGTGTCTGGTATTGTTACTCTTTGAGAGAGTCAGTAAGTCTACCTGAGTGTGGCCAGGACCTGCAAGACCATTCATACACTGTGCATGCTAGACTTCTGTGCGTAGCGGAGGTTTGGCTGCTTGTGAGGGGTTGGCGACAGGTCAGATCTTGTAGAATATCCCAGCCACATGAATATGTTGGCTTTACATATGGTAATAAAATATTACCTTTTATGTTAAAAAAACCTAGAAATTCACTGAAAAAAGGTTAAAGTGATGCTATAGTTATGAATTGTAATTGTATATTACTTTACATATAAAAAAACTTAAACATTCATCGAAACAAAGAAGGATCAAATTAGAGTTATAGCTAGGTGAAACTTTCAGTGACAACATAAAGTTTTAATCTAAATAAAAACACTGAAATTCACCAGTTATATTTATCTTAAGTAATGATAGCTCATGACTTAAAGTAACTGTAACTCAAGCCCTCGCTATGCCCTGCTAATTACCCCACATATTACATCACGCATGAAATGATCCATGACATTATTGGTAGCATGACTGCAACATCTGAAATGGCATAATTGATGACAAGACTGTGCATGGCAGGGGCATTTGTGTGATGGGTCAACATGTTTCAGCCACTATTGTCCATATAATGGGTAACCTAGGTTTATTGCAGTCAGATGAATAAATGAAACAGACCAATATTTTAAAAAAAAACAACAGATACGTACCACTATTCATGGTGCAATTATGAACTCATTTTTCTGGAGAAATTCAGTGTCCCAAGGACTAATTATGACAAATTAACTTAATTGTTCCAAGTTGAAAAACAATTGGTCCCTGACTGTGTGGAGATGCACCAGGGACAGGTTGAGTGTTGATTATCAATACAGAGAAATATATTTCAGACATTCTACTGATTGAGATACAGACATTGGAAAATCAGATAAAAACTTCAATTTCATTAACTGCGATTAAGAAAAGGTTTGATGAGGGCAAAAAGGCAATCAAAGAGAGCTGAGAATGCCTCACACAGAGAAAGATAACAAAATAAAAAAGTATATGGTATGTTCTCACATGAAAGGGTGTACCAGTAAATCAATAATGCTTACCAGATGGTTCCCAACAGAATCAGAAGAAGAAAAATGAGAAAGGCTGGAGGAAAGACACTGCAGCATGGACATCAGATTCAGAGGGTTGGAGTTCAAGTAATGATGAGTCTGGACTCTTAAAAACTCTGACCTTGGACATTAACAAAACATTTATGATGAGTTTAGATGTTGATTCTCTATATACTTGTTTACCACAAGATGAAACTTTAGAATTCAAACATACCATGCTTAACAACAGTTCACATGACTATCTCACACTAGTTACTCTTGTCATGGATTCTCCTAGGTTAAGCCATGAGATGCAAATGTCTTTCATTTTCCATGTGGCATCTTCCTGCACAAAAACAATCCATGGAGGCATTTTCCTCTTTCTGAGTGTGGCAGAATGCAGCACACATAGAAAGAGTTAAAAACAAGAAGAAATAAAGATATTTCTCCTCGTCATGTGTCATCTTGGGAGGTGTATCTTTTTGGCACATTCCCAGGTTTACCAGGTTTGGTCATTCTGGGAATCCATCTAAACTAAGGGATTTGCATGTGAACACCCACTGCAATGACCATGGAACACCTTCCTTGCACAGAGCAATGCAACACAGCTATTTACACTACGTTGCATTACTCCGTATTTTTGAAACCATTCATAGCCATGCAAAGTGGCTTTGCGTGGCTTCATAAATATGACTTAAAGGTTTGTACCACGTTGCATGGTGCAAGAATGACAAAAGGCCCTGATATATGTACCTAGGTTTCGATATGATCACAAAATATATGATATTGGGTCTCAGTGCAATTATAAAATTATTTTAGGACTTAGAGCTCTCTAGGTCCAACAGGATCTTAGCTTTCTTTTAATGCATTTTGCTTCATATATGAATAACTCAGAGTACACTGTATGAATTGTTCATTTGTATCACATATGTGTCCTTTCAGTCATAACCCTATTTTTCCTACCAGTAGGCCTCGGTTAGAGGTCTTTGAACCCAGTACTAGGAATAACAGTTGCCACATACATTCGTACCTTTGGAGATTGTGTCTAATTAGGGTGATGACTCACATTTTGGAGCCACAAAAACACTTGGGTATTGAACCTGGGATTTTTTGATTCACTTAGGGCCAGATGTAGGTAAAGTCAGTTTTGCGAGTCCTTAATAGTGATTTTTACAGAATCGCTATTAAGGAGTCGCAAAATGGAATGTATGTAGGAATCGCAATAATAATTGCGATTCCTTAATATTCCTTAATTGCGAATCGCAAATTGAGATTCGCAATCAAGGAATCTCTTCCCATTCATTCCTATGGGCCAAGAGGCCCATAGGAATGAGATGAGGATTCTTACTGCAATTTCTGCGAGTAACCAAGAGGTACTCGCAAATTGCGTGCGCTATCTTCAAGGTGCAAGGGTTCCAAAGGACACCCTGTTGCACCCCTGAAATGTGCATTTGTGCACATGTGGCGTACATACATGCCCTAGTGGCATGTATGTGTGCCACATGGCACTTTGAAAAAAACAAAAAGTGCTTTTTAGAGGAAATCGCAAATTACCACCAACTTGAAGTTGGTGGTAATTTGCGATTCCTAAGGCAATATCGCAATTTACGATGCCTACTAGCATAGCATTTAGGGAATCGCATAATTGCGATTTTCTAAATGCTTGCGACTAATAAGGAATCGCAATTTTGCGATTCCTTATTTTGCGAGAGGGTATTTGCCTACCTACATTGCACACAGCCAAATTGCGATCGCAAACGCTGAAATTCGGCGAATTTCAGCGATTGCAATTTGGCTTCCTACATCTGGCCCTTAGTATTTTAACTGAAATGTATGCAATCATAGATATATGCCTTCTCTAGATGATATTGTTTATCTATTTCAGGTACCATACATCCTTTCCAACTATAGGGACCATTGGTTGCGATATTGAAATTTTTTTCTGCATATAAGTGTGTAGAGTGACTAGCAATTTGTGGTACTGACAAAAGCATAGGTCTCCTATTAGAGGGACAATAGTGACTGCAACATGTTGACTCATCACACAGATTGATACATCAATCACAATGGGGTTGAAAAGGTTTCCCCTTGAATTTTAATCCTATCATTTGTGAACATTAAGAAAGATAGGCAGTCTAACTAAGAGCTAGTTTATTTTTTTTCTTCACTTTTTTATTTCTGCCTTTCACCCACACCACTGCAAGCATAGGGTGATCATTCTCAATCAATCAATCAATCACAGGCTTGTAAAGAGCGACTACTAACCCGTAAGGGTCTCAAGACCTCATCCCCTGCTGAACATTGTAGCCCACACCATATGAAAACAATCTATGGTGTGAGTAGGAACCCTGCGCTGAGGCATGCCACCCAAGGGTGGGTGAGGGTTCTTGTCCTTAAAATAACAATACTTTTTAGTGCATGAGACAGTTCTTTACTAAGACCATGAGGACATTTTGTGCATGTTGTAATTGGTCTTGTAGAGAGTTGGTACTCGTAAGTCTGTAATACTCCCTGGCCCTCCTTTTGTGTCTTGAATACAAATAGTAGAACATTAGCTACTATCAATTGAATTTTTGTCCATTTTCCTCTGATTTGCGATGTTATAGTTAGCCTTAAATTCAGAGTTGTACAACCAGTCACTATTCCTAATCTCACTACCTTAGGCACATTTAAAAAAATGATATATTTCCTTCAAACATATGTAGATTATAGATTGATGCAAACTTCCCCAATCATCAGCAAATAGCTTATCGCTGTTTGGGTAGGGTCGATATTGTTGATAGTGTCACTGATGACAGTTGTGGTCAATTCTCTTAGCAAAGTGGATGCAATAAGTGTAAATACAGACACAGATTTAATGCAAGAAATATACTTGTACTTGTGAGATATGCTCTAGTCGAGAAGCAAGCTGGTAAGAATGACACATGGATAAAAAGTCGTGAAAAAATGAACTATCATCTCAATCCCACATCACATGAATACCATAGTGACATTCCCGAATTAGATCAAAACAATAAAGTTTCTATTGGTAATTTTGGGATGCAGGCATTCTGCAGAATTTTTAGTAGCCTTAATTCCCAATTTTACAGTTCATTACTATTCTAAGACTAGCCTTTACCTGGGTAAATTCCTAACAGAAATAGGGGATTAAGAGTAATTCGTGCAAGTCTTGAAATTGATGTTCATGTCTGAATATTTAAGTACACAATTTATGCACTTAAAAGGGCTCCATGAAACTTTAGAATATGTTGATAAATGGAAACTAAACTTGGTTAATAAATAACAGAAATAACTAAAATATCTCAAGCACACATAAATGAACAATCTAAAATGCAGATGTATGTACCGTGCTACAAAATGGAACAAAATGTGATATTATCTCCCTTTATGCTTTAAGGATTATTTATAGGTGTTAAAAAAGCGTAAACAGAATATGAAAATAAAAAATGCAGAAATTCAACAGAGGCTCCTTTTATTCCTAAGTCCTATATAACGTTCATGACAAATGTAGATGACTGGTGAATGTAATGCTAAATAGTTCTTTTAATATTTTTTTATTTGGGTTTTTGGGTCTCACCAACATACAAGCTGTATAAATTTTAATGAAGGAAATTATATAGCATTGCAGTCACAAAATTAACTGGAGGTTTCTAATACACTATGCAATAAAGTTATAATTGTAATGCTATCCAGCATCTGGAATACATTAGTGACTGCCTGAAATTCAGAAATATTGAAAGTAGAGTGAGTTATGTAAAATTACATGCAATAGTGCAGCAATGAAAACCGAGAAGAAATCTTTTTAGCGTAATGGTGCTGTCATTTTGGAAAACGTCTTCTATCATATACTTAAAAGTAATGGAACTTTGCAGGTAGAACACACACATTTTATAATAATTATCCATCGCTGTTTCTGAAGCTAACACATATATGGAGGGAAAGAACTATGACTAACCCCCATCCCCAAAGATTTCACTCATATGAGTATCAGTCTTCATACTGTCAACAAGATTCAACTAAAACCTCATCAAGTAATAAAGTTTTGAAAAGTCAATGGGGCCTATTCAAAAGCTGCATTTAGTAGTATGTTTAATAATTCTACAATAGTACTACTAACATACTAGAAAATGCTATTCACATACCTACATGCAGAGGTTCATGCCTCTGCCTCTCTCATCTTTAATGCTCGAAGATTTCCTCCATGACTGCCAAGATCTACACACACACATAAGTATATTTTTTTGTCATAAATGTGTGAGGAACAGAGGGGAGTTGCTGAAAACTGGGGAATACTTCTAACAGGTAGGAGCTTAGGGAGGAGTAAGGAGGGGTTTAGGGAGGGCTAGAGAGGGATTTAGGGAAGGACATGCACTCATCCACAAAATAGTAAGCCCTTTCATAGTCACAAATTGCCTTTGCATAGTCTTCTACTTTAAAATTCAATGGGGCCTATTCACAATCTGCATTTAGCAGTACGTTTTGTATTTCTAAAACAGTACTACTAGGGTACTACAAAATGCTATTCACATACCTTCCAACAGAGGTTCACATCTCCACCACTCTTATCTTTAATACTCAAAGATTTCCTTCCTGATTGTGAAGATTTACACACACACACATATTTATATGCTTTAGTAGTAAATGTGGGAGGGACAGAGGAAGTGGCTTGAAAATGGGGAATACTTACTACTAACGAGGCATTTAGGGAGGTGTGAGGATGGGTTAAAGTAGGGTTAGGGAGGGATTTAGGATGGGGCATGCACTCATCCACAAAAGACTAAGGCCCTGATTAGAATAGCGAATGGTCAGACACCCACCCACAATCACCGCAGAGAGGAGACCGGTTGACAAGCAGGCGGCGGTCCGACGGCCCAATTACAATGCGACCGCCCTGCTGGCAGGTGCAAAGTGCTCGTTTACAGGGCAATTTGTGCTACGGCCTAGGAAAAGGACTGCATCACAAACTGGCATGTAAAGGAGCACATCCTGCACACATATGAACTCAAATGCATGTTGAGGGACCTTGGAGCACCTACTTGGTTCCTGATGCTGAGTTGTGCTGAATATGCATGGGATGACGTGCTAGAATTCTTGCAGGAGGCAATTTCAAATATAAAAGACATTCATCTGAAGACGTCAGGAGAACTGTGCTCACTAGACCCTACAAATGTTTGTAGATATTTTAATCACAGATTTCAAGCAATGATGGCTTTCATCTTGAATGAAACAAAACCTCCTCTTGGTTAAGTGATTAATTTCTTTTGGCGCAAAGAGTACCAAGCAAGAGGTGCTTCCCATATTCACATGCTGTTGTGGGTAAAAGATGCCCCAAAGTTTGGAACAAACACTGATGAGTCTGTTTTGTCTTTTATTGAGCAGTATGTAACTTCTTCTCCTTCCCAAAGGAGAGAGGTGACAACATGTTAAGAGAACAAGTTCTACGATTCCAAAATCATAGATGCAGAAAATATTGTCAGCGAAAATATAGAGCAAAATGGAAATTTATACATGATGTCGTTTCGGATTTCCATGACCTGTCATCTCTCAAGGAGGAGTCAACAGCTTTTTGTCTGCAGTCAGACATACACTTACAAGGAAATCACACAAAAATACATACAATCTAAGAAGAACAGAGGCCTACAAGTACATTCATTACTACAACCCAGTGATTCTGAAGCTGCAGAATGCAAACATGGATGTGCAGTTTGTTGCAGGCACCTCAATTGCTGTTGCTCGGTATGTTACATCTTATATACCAAAGTCAGAGAAAACTGAGAAGAAGGAAATGTGGGAGGAGATTTGGCAGAAAAGAGTCATATGAAGACATTGTACGGGGGCATATTAGCAAGACCGGCGATAAAATTATCGCCGTTTTAGCGGCAGGAAACTGCCGCTAAAACGGCGATAATCGACTTACTAATATGCGTTATAGGAATTCAATAGAAGCCCAGGTTAGATGTGCAGGACATCTAACCTGGGCTTCATTGGAGATCTCTGTAACGTATTATCAAGCCCATTATCGCCGTTTTAGCGGCAGATTTCCTGCCGCTAAAACGGCGATAATTTTATCGCCGGTCTTGCTAATATGCCCCACAGTTTTAGTTTGAAAATGATTTCTCACAGAGAGATAGCCTCCTATGAATGTGTAGACCGGTTAAGCTCAGCTAGTTTGTTTTCTATATCTAGAGGAGTTTTATGGGTGAGTTTATGGCTTGATAATACTCGTAAAAGAGTACTGAAGTATTTTCCTAAAATCGAATATCTTACAGAATTTGAGCCACACAGTACAGATATTCTGAAGAGTAACATGCTGGATACGTACTATCCAAGAAGAAGTCCACATCTGGAAAGGATGTGCCTTTATGAAATACTTCAACATTATACTTTCTGAAGTAATGTCAGTGAAAACATAGATGAAGGCACATTTTTTGTGGCTGGATATGAAGGATGTTTGGTGAGACATAACAAAGGAAATGTAATCAACCTTCGAAAGCTAAGTTGCCAAACTCCCGACAAAAGAGTGTTTTTCTATCTAGCCTTGTTACAGTTCTTTAAGCCATGGCGAACTGAAAGTGAGCTACTTGGAGAATTTGACCGTTATGAAGTCTATTTCAATGCTGTGAAAGACAGCATTGAGTGCTCTGTGTTTCTAGTGTATATTCAAATGTTGAGAGATGAGATGGAACACGAAGAAGCAATTGCTGCTGACATAGCAAGAGGGAGTTCTCAAAGCAGCACCTGGAAGTCAAGATCCGCCTAGACCGCCAATCATTGAAAATGAAGCTGCAATAGCTATGAATGAGGTGGAGAATGCAATGCAGCAAGTAAGACAGGAAACTGTATATCTAGAACTACTAATACAGCAATTGAATGCAGATCAGAAAGAAATTTGTGAAGAGGTGAAAGGTAATGTAGAACATGGATTTCTCCACGAGAATAAAAACATGCATTTTTTACAAATAGACCAGTTCTATTGTACATAAGTGGTCAAGATGGAACTGGAAAAATCTTCTTGATTAAAGTACTGACAAGCTGCCTACAGAAGACAACAGATTCCAATTTGTCGTGTGTAGTCACTGCACTGACAGGGTTAGCTGCTCATAATGTTAAAGGAGTTACCCTTCATCAATTATTAATGCTGTATGTTGAACATGACAACAAATTACAATACAACAAATTATCTGGTGATGCTTGTCATGAAGTGGCAAGAGTATTAAAGAAATTAAAGCTACTAATAATTGATGAACTCAGTATGGTGTCTAACCTAATGCTAGCTTTTATACATTTAAGAATGCATCAAATAATAAAAACTGACCACAAAGTACTTTTTGGAGGAAAACACTTAATAGTCTTTGGAGACCTGCTACAGCTAACTCCCGTAAAAGAACAACCTGTATTCAAGAAACTACTACCTAATGAAACAAGGAATTCTCTAGAAAGTATTGGAAATGTAAAATTTTGAAAACTTTCGATACAAAGAGTTAATCCAAAATCTGCATCAAGCATCCGATATGCATTATGCAGACATACTAAAGGATATAAGAGTGGGAGTCTTCACAAAAGATGGAAAGACAGTATTACAAACCCGCCTCATCAAACATTTGTTTCCAAGTAATGTTTCAGCTGCTGAAGTAATGTACAATTTTGTTAAGGAAGAGAAATCTTTTGTTTGTTTTGATGCCAACTCTTGAGCACTGTAGTAAATTCAATGAACAATTATTGCAACTTGAAAGTGAAGAGATTGTCGAAATTAGAGCAAATGATAAAATGGAACATCAAGGAGTTACAGTGCTACTATCGCAATCGAAATTGAATAGTTCAGAAAAGTCTGTGTTGAAAACTTCAGGATTAGAAAAACTGTTATGATCTGAAAAAATTGATGTATAATCTTACGTCATAATTTAAATGTTGAAAAGGGCTAGTAAATGGTGCAATGGGTAAAGTTATGAAATCTGTTAATTATCCAAAAAGAAATTATGTGGAATACTTAGCCATAACATTTATTGATATTGCAGAAGTTGAGCAGATTGGTAGATGTGTTGTACATTTCCTACTTGTGAAAGACTTGTATGTCCGGCGAAAGCAGTTCCCAGTGTCTTTAGCGTATGGGGTAAATATTCATAAATTGCAAGATTTAAGTGTACATACAGATCTTGTTAATATTGGTAGTAGTGTATTCAAAGAAGGAATGTCACATGTTGCTTTGTCGAGAATTAGAAAATTGTCTGGTTTATTTCTGATTGATTTTGATGAGAAGAAAGTAAGTGCTGATGTGAGCTGGGTAATGGTGTATAATCGGTTAAGAACTCAATATGCACCTCATTTAGGACAGTATCCTGTGGTTCAAAAAGCGATACTGTGTACAAAGTGGAAAATATCTAAACAGCCTATCACAGTTGAACAGAATGATGAACAAAAAGAAAATCAAGACGGAGGAAAGAAACGAAAACTAGAGCACAATGAGGAAATACAAGGCTATCACTTTGATAATAAATCTGGAGTGACCTGTTATGCAAATGTAATGTTAAATGGACTATATCATCTGCCTCATTTTATAACTTCTATTAAAGAAACGGTAGATAAAAGAATGTCTTCACAAGTGTGTAGTTTACTTAAAGATTTAAGAAGTGATAGAAGTAGTATACATTCTGCAACTGGAATAAGAAAACTCACCAATGACTGTATAAAATCAGTAGTGTTCTCTCAAAATCTTCAGCAGGATGCTCAAGAATTTCTAATGGTAATGCTGGGACTATTAGATGAAGAAGATGTGAATATCAATGAATTATATGGGTTACGTTATACATGGATCCATAAGCGTGAAGATTGTGAATTTACGTCTAGCACTGAAATCAATTCAGAACGATTCCTGTACTTGACATTACCAGATTGTGAAGCCGTGGCGTTTGAAGATTTAACTACAAACGTCCATCAAGATATGACCTGTCCAAACTGCAGATCAGAAATTAGGTCAACATGGTTTCCACAGAGGTATGGAAAATATATCATAGTCTGCTACAATGATGCAGAGTAGATGATATTAATTAGGAACTGAAATTACAAACTTTAAAGCTGCACAAATTTCTATCTCAAAAAGAACTTTCACAACTATAGCAATCATATTTCATGAAGGAGTTCATATAACCTCTGGACACTTCACAATATATTTAAGATGTCAAACAGGATGGGCAGAGTGCAATGACATACAAGTAACATTCAAGTCAAGACTACCCAAAAAGTTACTAAACTCATATCTGCTAATTCTACAACCGAAGATCTAAAGAGAATCTAGGATAAGAAAATGGTATTGCATTGACATATATATGGATTATGTATTTCTGAGACATTATTCCGCCTATTGGGGGTCTTATCTACAGCAAGCTGTTAGAAATAAAGGACTCTTTTTACCTGCGAGAAAAAAAAATTAAAATATTTGAGAACTACATTGTGTTACTACAGATAAATAGTAAATGGAGGTACTATAATACCAGTAGCATTAAGTTACATGTGAACCCTCTGTTCACCACCAAAAAAGAAGCCCCCTTTTGTTTCTGCTACAGCAAGTTCTAAGTAGTACTATGAGTTATGTTTTTCATACATGGACTAAGAACATTTTAGAAATCATTTGGTCTAACACGGATGATATTATCAAAAGGATATGGAAAAAAGAAGACTGCTCCAGAATTGTTGGACATTTTGTACCAGATATATGAATATCAGAAACAGTTTTACCATATAGTTGCTTTCATTAAGGAAATAACCTATTAGCAAGCCAGTATTAAAAAATGTGTAGTGAGTGCACTGAACAGTATGACATAGTTGTAATGATCTACTGTACACATTTGTTTTTTTTTTACAATCCATTGATTGTTTTTCTCACTGTTGAAAGTCAAAGTGAACAAGTATGAAAGCTGAAAACAGGAAAAACAGTAAAACATTTGTCTATGTTGAAATAAAGTTTTGCTTAAAAAAAATGTGTATGTTGTTTGGTTGCCTAATGTTCGAAATGAAATTCTAATACTTTTTTGTCTGTTTCTAATTTTTTCACAGTGGTTGGAGGCTGAGATACATCACGTGTGTCAAATCAATAATCTAGTGATGGATTCATTGAGTTACTACTCATGTACTCATTCCATCTCTCAGGTACAACAGTTGCACTTGTCCAATCATCCAGCCACTACCGAAGAAGTCATCCTATCACTCAAGTACTACACTTGAATGTATCTAATCAGATGGTACCCAATCACTATGCAAACACCCAGATACTATGTATGCAGTCATCCATTCACTGAGGCACTACCCATGTACTCATCTACTCACCCAGGCATGACTCATGGACTCATCCAATCATCCAGGCAGTAACCATGCAATCATCCAATCACCTAGGCACTATCCATGCCCTTATCCAATCACAAAGGTGGTATCCATTCATTCACCCAATCATCCAGGCACTAGCCATGCATTCACCTAATCACCAAGCCACTACCCTTGCACTCATCCAAAGACCTAAACTATACCTTTGCACTCATCTAATCACCCAGGCGCTACTCTTGCACTCATCTAGTCACCTATGCCCTACTCATTTGAAATGTCATGAGTGATGTCACTGACCATGTCATGAGTGATGTAATATGTGAGGTCATAAGCAGTGCATTGCGGGGGGGAGATATAATTAGCTCAGCTAACAATAGCTGCTGAATTCCTCTGGTTTTGTACGAGTGAAATACCACCCTAACTATAACGTCCCTGTAATCTTTGTTTTTTCAGTGAAATTGAGAAAGGCTGCTGCATCAGCCGAAACGCGTCTCTCTTGTCTGCCGGGTCGGAGGAAGCTCTATACAATAAAAAAGCCTTAAACCCAGATGCTCTCGTGTGCGTGCTCTTTCCCATGTGGAGCATGTGGAGCAGAGGTTTTGTTTTATTTATATATATATATATAGGGGGTAGAGAGATCTCATACTCTGCGAGATAAACCAGTGGTTGAAGGGGAACAGGAGATGGACAGTACACGTATGATTCTTACCTACAATTCTGACTCTCAGGAAGTCAAACGTATTTTAGCAAAAAACTGGGACATTTTGAAAAGTGATGGGATCATAGGCAATACCATGACAGACAGACCTAACGTGACATACAGACGGGATAGAAATATCCGTGATTTGGTGGTTAAGAATGATATCACTCACTACCCCACTACCGCTAGCCATGGCCTCATAGGGTTTTCCCGTGTGGCCATTGCAAAGCGTGTAGACATAGTAAATTCAGGGGAACATTAGAGTATAGGGTGTTACCAAGAAAATCACCCAATTTCTAACCTGTAGCACTAGCTTTGTCATCTATGCTATTGAGTGCAGTTGTAAGCTATGGTATATTGGGAGCACCACATGTACAGCAAAGAAAAGGGTCCTCGAGCATCTGAGGGCAATTACTAATAATGATCCTAAATATCCTGTGGCACGTCATTTTTATGAAAAACATTTTTCTAACATAGCAGAGTTAAGTTATCTAATTCTCGAACAAATTCCTAAAAATCCTAGAGGAGGAGACAGAGTGCTTACACTCAGACAATGTGAATCTAGGTATATTATTGATTTTCACACTAAAACCCCTGGAGGGTTGAATATGGACGAGGAATTGTCTATACATCTTAGGGAAAGCTGCTGAATTCTCCCTTGTGTCTGATTTGCTGAGTTGTATGAGTGTACTCTGTTCAGTATAGGCTTTGTTGACAAGAGGATTCTTGCCATTTTTTGCCGCTTCCTCCTTGCAAAGTGTGCATTAGAAGTATGTTTTTAATGGATCTTCATATTTGTTATGTGATAATGTTTGTTTAACATTATGTTACTTGGTTTTAACCTATATAATTTTCTTTTGTTTTTGTTGCAGGCGGAAAGGAAGGGGCCCATTCACTGGTACAGACCTACACGGGCAACCTACCCTTTTCATTCTCCTCCTTTTCACTGAATACTTCCCTTGTCACTGTTCACTTTTGTAAATTTGAGATGTTACGGTAGTTGATGAATATCAGATGCACGAGTTTGTTTTGCCACCTATGGATGTTGAATTTAGTGGCTTCGTCATTACATCACGTGATTTATTAAGAGCCACTGTATTATGCCAGGGCACTTGCCCTTTAGCTCATTTGGTTCGACTAAAAAACTATATTAAATTAATATGTCGATCATGTAGGCAGATTGAGGATTATTGGTAAGCGGCATAGCCCCTTCGAATTTGTCGTTTTCATCAGCGTGACTATGGGCTGGAGCCAGAGTATAGACGCGTATTCTAATTTGAATTGTGACTTTGCATGAATATGTGCGCATATTTTGATTTGATTATAAATGTATAATAATTTTTTGTATGCGGCTATATTCTTCATTTGGTGATATGCAAAGGAGATGGTGTTGTATTATTTTACTGTTCCATCATGGCCGCCAAGTTTTTGTCCTCTGACATGTCCTCTTTTGATTTCTAGTGTTTGTACTCGTGAAAACTTTATCAGCTACCGTAGTCTGTGTGTTCTTTTCACGTGATCAAGGCTGTTTACAGCCGAAACGCGTTGTGGAATAAACTTGGATTAACTACATTTGTGTCTTGCTTCTTATCCTGAGAGCGTACTTCATTGGACTTTTGTTTTGGGATATATATATATATATATATATATATATATATATATATATATATATATATATATATATATATATATATATATATATATAATCCAATCACAAAAGGTGCTCCCCTGTGAAGGCGCCACACACGGCATGCTTTTCCCTTCTTTATTGCAGGACAACAGAACATTCAACATTGTAAGTTCCATATATATATATATAAACAGGTCCAAGAAAGCACACACTCAGGAGGGTCACGATGCATGTTGTGGGTTTATTGAATCTCAAACACAAGATTTAATACACCCAACACTGCATTGTGACCCTCCTGAATGTGCGCTTTCTTCGACCTGTTTAATGAATTAATTGATAGCAGGCTCCTCCGGGAAAGTGCACCACGTTTCCATGGGCCCAGGACTACGGAAGGAGCAAACCTGTGACTGGATATATATATATCAAGTCCCTGTAATATTTGTTTTTTTCAGTGAATATATATATATATATATATATATATATATATATATATATATATATATATATATATATATATATATATATATATATATATATATATATTATCTACTGGCGGTCGCCAGTAGATAGTTATAGTTACAACCTATTATCCATAGGAAATCCGCGACATTCTATTTGAAATAACTCTCTTGCCGGTTGACGTATCTTCGCAAAATTTTCAAACTTTGTGGCCCGCTCCGGTCCGCTCCTACCCTGAAAGTCTCGGGGATTCGTCAAGCGGGGGCCGAGAAAAAGGGGGTCCCAAAACGCGTTTTCCCCATGCAATTTTCCATAGGAAACTTTAGACACCGCTACAGCTCGGACTGCTGAACTGGAATTACACCAAATTTGGCAAAGAGGTAGTTCTTGGTTCAGAAAGAACCCTTTTGTTAAATGGTGTAAATCCGTTCAGTAGTTGCTGAGAAAATCAAAAGTAAAAAGATAGGTATATCTAGGACCGCGGATCCTCCCGAGCAAGAGCTTTATGTTAACTGGCTGTCAACACTCCAAATCAGGAAGTGTTGGCAGCTATTTTGTCCTCGGTAGAACCGAGGGACAGAAACAAGTGCGCAAAGCGCACAAAGGGGGCAGGGTAGAAACACCCTGACCGCCTAGGTCTGCTCAGGGGTCCCACAAGGACCCCTGGGCAAAAATTATTATTTTTTTTTTAAATAAAATCGTGCAGGATGCGCTCAGGAGCGCGAACCCTGCCGAAAAATCAAGCGCGGTCTCCCGCGCTTCGATGTTAATTGGCCTCCGGGTGGGCCAAGTCCCGGGGCATGCTGGGGGGGGTTAATTTTATGTGTGGGGGCCTCTAAGGGCCCCCCAAGCCCCGGGGACCACCACCCCCCCCCGGGACTTTATGGATAATGGTGCGGGAGGGCTCTGAGCCCTCCCGCAGCCCCGGGGACCACCACCTCCCCGGGGCTTCTTTTTATATTTGAAAAACCTGTGTGGGGGCTCCAGCCTCACCACACGCCCCGGGACCACCACCTCCCGGGGCACTAAGAAAATGAAAATGGGGGTCCGTTTTGGACTCCCAAGCCCCGGGACCACCACCTCCCCGGGCTTTCTCGATGTGGGAGGGGGCCGCGCGGCCCCCTCCTGGAGCCCTTGATGGCCCTGGGGACCGCCACCCCCAGGGCCGGCTTCCTGCAGTGTCCCGGGTGCCTACCCCCGGGACACTGCTGCTTGCAATGACAGGGACGGAGCCTCGCGGCCCCGTCCTGTCATTGCAGACTGCTTTGGATATTGGAAGAGAGAGCAGGAAACCTGCTCTCTCTTCCAATATCCAAAGCCGATTGCTTTCCACATGGGGAGCAGCATGTTAGCTGCTCCCCATGTGTAAAGAATGCCGGCTCCCGTAGGACACGGGGAGCCGGCGGGACTGTGGTGGGTTTGGGGACCCCCCACAGTCCCCAACGAGAGGCCAGGCTCCGGGGATGGGGTCCCCGGGGCCATAAGAGGCCACGGAGGGGGCCACGCAGCCCCCTCCCCAAAGTAACAAAATGAAAAAAAAAAAAGTGCAAGGCCGGCCCCGGGGATGGGGTCCCCGGGCTTTAAATGGCCTGAGGAGGGGGCCACGCAGCCCCCTCCAAATAAAAACAAAGAGGCCATGCCCCGGGGGATGGGGTCCCCGGGCCAATACAGGCCCAGGGAAGGGGGCCACGCGGCCCCCTTCCCGTTTTTTTTTTAATTTTAATTTAAAAAAGTGGGTAAGGCCCTGGGGATGGGGTCCCCAGGGCCTAAAAATAGGGAAAAGGAAGGGGGCTACACGGCCCCCTTCAGGGGAAAAAAAAACCGATCGGGCCCGCAGGCCCCGCCTCTTCCTTCACCACCTCTGCAAACGCGCCCTGGCGCGCTTGCAGAGGGGGAACGAATTCCCCTTGAATACTGGGGGTCCCTGGGGCCAACTAGCCCACCAGGAACCTCCAGTATGCGCCAGGGGCTGCCTTGCAGAGAGGTGTACAGAGGCCACGCCCCTTTTACACCTCTCTGCAACGCAGCTCTGTGGCGCTTTTGGAGGAACATGGTGGGCTAGTTGGACTCCAGGACCCTCAGGATTCAAGGGGAGTTAATCCCCCGACTTAAAAACGCGCCACGGGCGCGCTTGCACAGTGGTGAAGGGAGGGGCGGGGCTTCAGGTGACATGTGTAAACAGGCCCCGTGGCGCGTTTTAAGATGGGGAATTAAATCCTCTTCAATCCTGAGGGTCCTGGGGCCAACTAGCCCAACAGGTACGTCCAGAAAGCGCCACAGAGCTGCGTTGCAGAGAGGTGTAAAAGGGGTGTGGCCTCTGTACATGTCTCTGCAACGCAGCCCCTGGCGCATACTGGAGGTTCCTGGTGGGCTAGTTGGCCTGTAGGGACCCTCATGATTCAAGGGACTTAATCCCTCAACTTAAAACGCGCCACGGGGCGCGTTTGCACAGATGTCACCTCAGGCCCCGCCCCTCCCTTCACCATTGTGCAAATATTCCTCTAAAATCAGCCGAAATACGAATTCCGATTTACTCACCTGTTATCAGGAGAGACCTCAGTGCTGCATCTTTCAGCCCAGTACTGATCCTGAAAAGTAATTTTAACCGTACTTACCAGTAACTTGAATTTCCTTCATAGGCTAACATTGACTGGTTTCACTTGGAAATTCTTCTAAGTGTGGAGTTTTGGAACTATACAAATATTCCTCTAAAATCAGCCGAAATACGAATTCTGATTTACTCACCTGTTATCAGGAGAGACCTCAGTGCTGCATCTTTCAGCCCAGTACTGGTCCTGAAAAGTAATTTTAACCGTACTTACCAGTAACTTGAATTTCCTTCCATAGGCTAACATTGACTGGTTTCACTTGGAAATTCTTCTAAGTGTGGAGTTTTGGAACTTTAAAATATTCCTCTAAAATCAGCCGAAATACGAATTCCGATTTACTCACCTGTTATCAGGAGAGACCTCAGTGCTGCATCTTTCAGCCCAGTACTGATCCTCAAAAGTAATTTTAACCGTACTTACCAGTAACTTGAATTTCCTTCCATAGGATATCCATTGTCTGGTTTTTGCTGAAAAGTTTCAAAGTGTTGATTTTCACAAACTACAAATATTCCTAAAAATCGCCTGTATGACTTAAACGCATTCTTTCAACTGTTTACAG